>CABFPE010000648.1:332374-348577 GCA_900660155.1 Hofstenia miamia | reverse complement strand
GGCAGGTACCTAAGTATCATTATCGGCCAGCCGCTGTTGTCGTATTTGCTATGTCTACTGGTGTAACCAGATATTTGTAAATATTGTAGTTTGGATAATTGTATATAAACCATTGAAGCAGTGGTTAATAGAGAAATAGTTAGTGTTCGTTCTAACGTTCGTGCACCTCCGTGCACTCTACTCCTCTACTGATGTCACTATATATATATATATATATAATGTATATATATATGTATGTATATATATATATTAAAATGACCAACTAAAATTTGAAGCCTATTGTTAACAAATAAAAATGAAATTGGAAGGATGAAATGTTTGTAAGATTTTTTTGAAACAGAATCATTAATTCATTGTTAAACTTTAATACTTAATCTAGTTACAGTAATATAACAACGCTAATTGTTTTGTCATTGTTGTATTCTTATTTTCACAAATCCTTTTGCTTGATTTAGGAAGCAAAAAATACGATTAATCAAGGGTGGAAATGCTGTTTCCACTATCAAAATATGATTGATGTTGGGATACTTTTAGGTGATGTGATTGGTGTTACAAAATCACGTAATATCGCTAATATTCTCGGGTGACTAACGTGCGATTTAACCAAAATGTGACAGATCACGCGTGACCAATCACATAGTCTATCTTTAGTCTTAATGATAACTGCTAACCGTAGATGGTGAATAAAGGCACATTCTACATGTATGTCGGTATATCAGTATGTAGTGCGTGAGGTTGTTTTAGTTAGTTTATCTTAGTCTATGTTTAGTGGTTTTGACAATGTATACGTAAATCAAATTGTAATATTTATTAAATAGTTGATAAATTCAAAGCTTCTCTGTCAACGATTACATGTACTTTATAGTGGACAATAATAACTATGCTTTGCAATAAAATATGCTTTGTATCAACAATTTTTCGTTTAACTTTTTCTACTTCTCTGGACGTTAAGTTACCCTAAACGTTTATTTGCATAGTGTTGAAATCAAAAAGAGACTTAAATAATGGCAGGTCATTAATGGAAAATATTCGCTCAATTTACTACTACAGCTTGTTAAATAGTTAAATTTACTTGTACACTACCAATTTGATATTTTAAAATACATAATTGCAAAATTGTATTATAGTTATTCAAATTCTAGATATAATAAGTTTGCAAATTGAAAATATTTCATAGTAACTAACCTAGTACCTATTTAATATATTGTGTTTAGTGCATTGGATTTAACGGTGGATGTATTTTCTCTCCGGCTTGCTGTTCTAGAAATTGTATTAAAGGATTTTGTCGTTCGTATTATTAGACTGACTCTTAGAATAAAGTAATTTTAACCTTTGTTACATAATTTATATTGGAAATGACGTATTGCGTCAAATTCAGGAGTTTCTTAAGGAAAGAAATCGAATTAATAGTTGGTTTCTATCAAACACAATCGACTTAAGATAATTAGAGAAATTTAATACTAGATTTAGGCAAACCTCTCCTTCATTAAATTGAATTGAAATATTAGAGCTAGAAAATTCAGTTATTTCAGTTTTAAACAAAAAATTTTCCTTCAAAATATAGCTAATTTATTGATATTGCGAATGTACAGTAAAAAATTTTTTACTTGAATCCAATCTACTGTTCTTAAACATCTATTAACACAAATAAAAAAATTCAAAAGAAATTAGCAAAATAAAAAATATAAATAATTGATAATATCATCAGTTTCTTTTTCACAATAATGTGATCAATTTCAACGTTTACCACTGCAATACACAGTCTATTCGACATTATTGATACTTGCCAATAACGTGATTCAAACCATAATTAGTTGTGGGATATCTTTGGAAGAAACCTTTTTGTGAAATTTTCAACATTTTTTAAATTTGCATGTGCATTGTCTTATTAATCAAGAATGTTGTAAAACGTATCCCTTGTGTAGTTTGAGGAAATTATTTCGAGTTTCCCTTTACATTTAAACCGGTTATGTGTATAGACTTGGATCCGTTTGCAGCGAAAAAATTGTATTGTGTGACATGCCTAATCTTTGCCATCTACTTTCATGCAGTACCAAATATTTTGAGAACAACATAAAGGGGTGGTCAAAAGTCTATGGTAAAATAATAACGTGCGCTTGATTATCACAAGCAATCATGCACCTTCATTGCTTGTACAAGTTTAGAACTATATGGAGTGTAATGAATTAATTCAAACTATGCAAGCAATTTTACTTTACCATAAACCACCCCTGTATAAACCTTGTTCTGTGTTATGTTTGTTACAAATTTTATATAGTGAGAAATAAGATAGGCCGGCAGCCTCCATTCTTCCCAGAAGCTGCTTCAACTACCAAATCTTCACAACATAGTGAGCAGGTCGAATTGCGATCATAATTACTTTTACTGAGTTTCAAGAAATAAATTGTTCTCATGTGTTTCTAAAATAAATTAATCAATTAAATATTTAAATATCAAGTAGTGCAAAATACACAAATATATAAAAAACTAAATCAGATTTCAAAAGCATTAAACATCTAATTTTTCAGAACATTTATTACATTAAATAAAAGCATTAGATTAAACGACATATTTCGCTCAACGTGAGCAGCGTCACTTTACAAAAAGTCCCTCTTAATTATGCACTATTATTTATGAAGATAATATACAATTAAACGTTAATTATACTAAATTTATGCTTGTAGATGTAATTATCTGTGGTGCTAAGACGTGGTTGCATTAATCTTATGTACATACTTTCCATTATTTTTAAATTCTGGGGAATGGTAGACCTTATGCTTCACAAGGATGTCAATTTACACCACCTCATGTGAATTTTTATTAATAACTTTTTCAACTCATATTTGAAAGGTTGGTTGAACTTTTCACTAAATTTAGTTTTACACATTCTGTGAAAATATTAGGGCGAAAGCATTTTTTGACAAGGAATTATGACTACTTTGTCAATATTGATTGACATTTATTTTAATATAGATAAATAAAAATGACTAGACAAAAGCTTAAAATGCCGAGATGAGCATTAATAAGTATAAATTAATATGCCTTAAGTTATTACTAAGCATTATAATTTTGAGTTTGAACAGAAAATGATTAAAAGTTGCCCAAAAATAATTACCATTTTGACATAAGACATCTTTTAGCATTTTTTCTTAATTTTTTGCAAAGAAAATGCTGACGTCAGCAAAAATATCTGGATAAGAATATTTTTTTGAATTTTTTCAAACTTTTTATACCATGGTACCTTTGTGCGAAACTTCATGACAATAGCATTAATACATAAAAATATAACCGAGAGTATTTTTACTCCCTTGTGAAACCAACGTACATAGAAAAGGTTGTGAGGATTAGGGTTAATATTTTGATGTCATAATTTAATCCACGTTTTCTTAGGTGCTATGATGTTTATTCTTCTGCTTAGTTGTCTGCGACTATATCCAATATAGTCCTCAGCACAGGTGCAACTGATTTTATAGGTAGCATTGGACTTATCGGATATCTTTGTCATTGATCTTAATTCTAAGCGTTGAATAAGGTTTCGTGTTGTATAAACAAATCAAACATTTTCTTTTTTTATAATTTATTTTTCGTACTTGCTTACCTATATTTTCAATTTTTAAAATTGTGTTTAAAATTTTTCGAATATTTTCCACAATATCTATAATAACTATAATAAGTAAAGCATATTTAGAGAGAATATTTGTAAAGTGTGACGATGCTCAAGTTAAGGGAAATATTTTTTAAACTAATGATTTTATTAAAATTACTGAAGATCTTTAATAACATAAGTTTATTACATTATTTATTATAAAGAGACTTTTTAATAATTCTGGAATTTTAATAAAAAGGGTAGTTTGTGCTTAAATAAATGGTCAGTTATTTGATTATACACAAGTCATTCAAAGATTTTGCTTATTGGCGATTTTGATGATATAGGCCTATAATTCGTGGATTATCCTTCTTGAACACTAGGATAATATGCGCATTTTTGTAGTTACATCAGTTTCACCTTTTAAAAAATCAATTTATAATCTTCATAAAAGTCAAAATGTAGTACATAGCCCATCCTTACTTTCATTATCACTTGCACGCCTGTTTCGGTATTTTAACGATTTTTTTTTCTTTTCAATACAGTATACAAAAAATGCTTGATTCATAATTGTGACCGACTGATATCGCTTGCTGGAACTTAAATTCTAGTATTGAGTAAATTTATTCATTAGTTTATCTGAAAGAGCAGGGTTAGTCACTTGTAAAAGTCTTTACCCAAAACACTCGTTTCGTCATTTTTGACGAATTGTACATTTGACGAACTATTCTTCAACCATTGATTATTTATTATGTAAGTGTAGATATTTTCACTTTGTTCATCAAATGCATGATCAGAAGAGTCCTATCAATGAAAGAGCATACGTAAGTTCAATCACATGGTTTATTTTGTGTGACAGTTTGATGCGCATGCAAGCTGATTGGGATAGATTTAGTGAATATACTTGCGCTGATTGGGACAATTTGAATATTTCAGGTATAAACCAACTGTCAAAAGCTACTTGCATGAAATTGTTTCACTGCTAGCATTTCGACAAAGAAAGTCAAAATTATGTGAAAGCCACTTCAATTACACCTTCAAATTCTATGATGAATAGCGAGAACCTCCGCGATAAAATGTTTACCAGTCAGACCGAGCTGCCAACACAGCCGAAGAGAATGTGATTTGATGACCAGCTGGATTCAGAAATGCGTCATTTCGAAAATATTTCTCTTCCTACATGCAAACCAGCCCAATTTTTTAGAGCAAATTCCAAAGAAATTCCATTGCTTAGTTTCTGTGTTAAGCTTATGCTTTCTATACCAGTATCTTCGGCCGGTGTTGAGCAGTTGCTCAGTCTTGCCTGATTTTTTCTTTCCAAGCTGCACAAGAAGATGCGATCTTAAATTCTAATTGCGATGATTTACCATGATTTCGGCAAGCGGTGACGTGGGAGGAAGTTGCAAAATACCTTGCACTTGATTCCCTAAGGTATGACGAGGTCGAGGATGACGACAGCGACTAATATTGAACTATTTGTGTGCTTAGATTTAGATTTGGTTAGAGCAAATTGCTTATTTAATTTATGTTCACGTATCTTTGCGCCTTTCTTCAGATATGAGAGGTCTAGTGACAATTCTGTTTTCTGTCAGTCCCGATGGGAGTTCCCATGGAAATGTTGTGGGATGGGAATGGGATGGAAATTAAAAACAATTCCCACGGCAATCCTGATATATATATATATATATATATAAATATATTTCTTAAATATAATTATATCATATTGTATTATATTTTTAATATTATATTAATTTTCACATTATGTTTTATTTCATTTTATTATTAAAAACAATAATAATAGTAATTGTATTATTATATGCAGTGACAAGAAGCAAACTTCAATATTATTTTGTTATTGATAGTAATTAAATAAAGTTCCAAAAGTTCTCATGTTTATATTTTAAAGTTCTTGAAACAATTATTATCCTTAATTAAAACATTAGATGGGTTTTCAAAACCTGATATGCTCTCTAAAGGAGGAAAAGAAACCTTGGTTCAATATGGTTCTGCAAACACATAATTTCTTTAAAGTGGCTTAAAGATACTTTAAAATATTAAAGGATTAATATATTTTCTAAAATCTATAATTGTCTTCAAAATTCATAACGTGTTTGTAATATCCTCAAACTGCGAAGTTTGAAATTACTCCCTTAATTATTTAGAACCGATATCTTAAACTGTTGGGATGCAATTATATACAATGATCTATAAGTATAGTACCGAGCAAAAATGACATATTTTTCGAAACTATAAATTTCCCAACAAGTAAGATGCGAAATCCGCATTATAATAACAGGGACGTTGTTATCATTACTTTTTAAGTTTACTTATATGTCATATTTTGCCCCAGGTCCCACGCAAGCTAAGGCCTGTTCAGCAAGCACAGTGTAATCAATTAGTGTGATAATCGATGCTCAGATTCTAGTTAGCAATTTTGCATTGGTTAACCTTAGATTGAATGCACTTAAAAGAAGGTCAATTTTGCACTTCTCATTACTATTGAAATAATTAGGTTCTATTACCCAAGAAGTATCAAATCTTTATTTTCCGACCATACCAAAGATATTTCCTCTTCTAGTTTCTCAATAAACAGATTAGTTCAGTGTGTCCGTCATGTGGTCATGCTGGTACTATCTTTGCTTCGTTCGTTCCTTCTGCGGTTTTTGAACCTAGCCACTACGACGACTTTGTTTCGCCAACTTATCATCGATGGAATCGATAATTTTCTGCTCTTTACATTGGTTCATTCGTCTATCAACTTCAGATACTCCAGCAAGTGTTTAATGCTGCTACCTTGGATCTGATTTACTCATAAAACTATTTATCAACAAGAACTTCACTGGCTCGCATGAACATACATCATGCTCTCTATTCTCTTGGTGGGCTTCCCATACATTTGGCTGAATTTTTCTCAAAATGTACTGCATTTGATCTCATTTCAATATCCGGAACCAATCTCCCAGAAAAGGCTTCGGATTGGATAAAGTGGGCTCTCATACCGTTCAGGAAGTCTCTGAAATCTACTTATTCTGACTTCATTGCTATTGTCAATAGTGTTGAGTTTTCGGATTATCTGCGATTCTTTGCTTTGAGCATTTTTTGTAAAACACGTTTTATATTTGAGTTTTGATCATGATCTGCAGCTATATGAGGCAGCTGTTGCAAGAGAATTTTTCATTTTAAAACGTGACGTTTTAAACGTCAGATGATAATAAAATTATATCGCTAAACAAACAAATTTAATACATTACTAACTTGTTTATACCACATCACAAGTAATCAGTGTGTTGTCATTGCCTTGCACAATATAGCTAAAATTTTCATACTTACTAACATTTTGCTATGGAAAGAACGGCCATGTGTAGGTATGATTTTATATATTTGCATTGTAAAACTTCATTATTATCACCAAATATTTAATGCATTATTCATGATGACATTTTCTGAAAATTCTTAAATGCAGTATATGGGAACAAATGCTACAACATTTTGCTTCCTGGGATATGACAGATTGACCAATACTTGATAATACTGGAAATAGAGCCATGTGTTCAATTTATGAATGAGGCTTCCAAGAAAAAGATCCAGTGAAGCACCACAAAATATGCTGATGCCAATTGGTACGTCCAAAAAAGGATTTATGAGAAAAAATGTGTAAAGAACTGGCCCTCAAGAGCAGTACTGAAAATCAAAAGAATTGCGATTCGAATGATGTCACTGATATCTGTCTGGAGTGTAGTGAGGATTTCTTAAAATTAAGCAAAGGAAATGGATGTTTGGATTTGCAAACTTGATTGACAATCCACCTCCCACCCAAATCGCCGAGTTTCTTATATTAGAAATTTGTCACACAGGCGAAAAAGGAATTTGATCTTCAAGGCAGGGATGTAGCCAAGGGTTAGAAGGGCTATAGCAAACAAAATATTGCATTCCTTTTTATTTTATGATCAGGAATTTTTGTAGCCTCCTCAGCAGCAAGAAGTCCCCGATTTCATCGGTGACTCTCAAGAGCCAGGAGTCGAGAAGCCGTTACTTCCCAATCCTTCTTACAAGTTTCACTTGGCAGATATAGATTGGCATAGACTTCAGCGCGAATTCGCTATTCCGCAGCACATTATGGACTGTTTTTCTGTTCATGTCTCACTCAAAATATATAAGCATCCACGGCAATATATAATCATTACACGGCATTTATGTAACGCAATATCTCGGCTTCATTTTGATATACCTAATCAACTTATCTTAGCAACAGCAGATAAAATTACCATGATACGCCTCCTCGGAGAACTCGACCTTCGTTATTGTTCAACGAAACAGTGCCAGTC
The DNA here is from genome assembly GCA_900660155.1 of Hofstenia miamia. NCBI lineage: Eukaryota > Metazoa > Xenacoelomorpha > Acoela > Hofsteniidae > Hofstenia > Hofstenia miamia. The sequence continues at coordinate 340,666 of CABFPE010000648.1, read as the reverse complement.
AGCACTTGGACACTTATGTTTCTCATAGCCGATGATAGGGCCCTTTAACGTACTCACTCCCTTATATGATCCCAATCACAAAGAATTTCTTATGATACAAAATGTAACGTCAGCTCTCATTCGTTCTTCTAATATGGTCACACCTTGGGCCTCGTCTTCAGTATCTCTTAGTGGTCGAGTTTGGTATTCTGACGCCTCACTTAAGTATCTTGGTATAGTTAGACCAGATGGATCCTCCTTTAGTTACGTCTCGAAAATCTTTACGCACATTTTCAGCAAGGAGTTGCATGCATTTTTAATGGCAGCGGACGCAGTACATAAAGGTGATACGATTATCATTGATTCCTGGCCTCTAGCCCTGGCATTCAATTCCGGAAAACTGAAAGGAGGAGGATATTTAGAAAATATCTTGACAAAATTGTTGGTCTTCACAAAGGATCTCTTGGTAAAGTGGGTACAAGCTTAACTTAATTTGGCAGACCTCCCCTCTCGACCTCCTTCCAAGACCAATCCACCTCTTATTTTTCACTTATAGACATTTTGGAGTAGTAATTTTTTTTTATTTTACAATTTATGCAATTTTATTGTACAGCATGTGCTTTACCTTTTAATCTTTTTTGGTACAAATACCGTATTTTAGTTGTAAAAATTAGTCATCAATTGTTAGTGGAAAATAAGAAATCTAACTAATGGTTATGTTAATCATTGGAAACGTACCAAATTTTTTACAATTAAATAGCAATGTATTTGAAAAACGAAATGTAGCCTTTTGCATGTATTGTTTAGATTTCCTGAAAAACGAATTAAATGACGCCTGGAATTTTTTATGGAAAAGAAAATAAATCATTTGCAAAAACGTAATGTGAATGAAGTCAGCAATGTATCATCACAAACGCGATGTAACCTTAATTAGTCAGCTAATGTACATTAACAATTTTGTATGCAAACAATAGTAAGAATGCAACCAAAAATAACCACATAAATAAGTGAGTCGCTAAGCAAGTATATGTTTATGAATCATTGTAAAATCCCCCCTCCCCTAAAATGTCGCAAAAATGAGTCAGTAATTACATCGCCGCTAGATGGCGCTGCAAACCCCTAGTCCATATCTATGAATCAGCGATTACGTCATTTTGTGGAACCTCGTCTCCCTTATTATACTACTTATATTTTTATCATATATATATATATATATATATATTACGACGTTAAAAGCCTTTTTACTAACAGACCTGTTAACATTTAATATCAATTATTTTTTAACTTCGAAATGGAAATGAATACTTTATTGAACTTTTGAAAATTGCATCCTTAGATAATTCTTTTCTTTTTAATTGCTACATTTATTATCAAATTGATTGGACATTATTGAAATAAATTTTACTAATAATGATTTTCTATTTTACAAACGATATGTTGATGATGTCTTTGCTATATTTAGCAACCAAGATGGAGCAATTAATTTTTTAAAATATTTTAACAATCAAATGACTGAAATTCAATTTACAATGGAAAATCCAGTTCACAACTAATTAAAATTTCTAGATACTCAAATTTCAAATCAGCATACAACTCGGAAACTATTTCTGACTTTGATCAATAAAAGATCGAAATGCGTCAAATAGTGGACTCCATTTAAAAAATAATATATATATATATATATATATATATATATATATATATTCAATAGATGTCATCTTTAAATTCGACTAGTATGCCGTCATCAACGAAAGTTTGTAAATTCCATTCATCATAGATTAGTCTTGAGATGATGCGAAATATATTTGTGATTTTTTCCACAATAATAAGTTTTCTTACATAATTCTAATTTTTATGAATTGGCTTATTGTATATTTAGTTTTTCTTTTGCCAATGTTAAGTCTTCTCTAAAATATAATTGAATTATTTTTCATTCTATATAAAATCTACCAAAACAATTGTATTCAGCATGCAAAGTTTGCTACTTGTGTGCACATTTTCAAAAGCTACACATAAAATTTTCAGAAAATTGATGTCCAACTTATATTGGTATAATCTATATGAAAATCAATTATGGGTAATCTGTACTTTTAGGTACAGCTTTTTCAAAATTTGCACAAATAGCAAATTTGTACTGTATTTGCATACTAATCCAATTGAATTGTTTTGGCGATATTTACATTTAATGAAAATTTATTCAAATATATTTTGAGGTACCTCTGATAGGGGTAGCAGTTGAAAACTAAGTTTGCAATAAACAAGTTCATAAAATTTGAAATCCGGATAAACAAGCTTCTTATTATGGAAATATTGAGAAATATATCTTGTATCATCCCAAAAATACTCTTTGATGAATGGGATTTGCAAATTTTTGTTCATTACTATATCAGAGATAGAAGTGGGGCAGATTTTTGTGACCTGGACTGCTCCGCCCCACAGACTTTTCCCTTACCCATTTCCACGTGTTGAGTTCTGACTCATATTGCCCCAAGCTTTATGTTCTACAGCCCAAGTTGCCTCATTCAAAAAATCTCCTCTCCAAAAAACTACTTTCAATGACAATTTTCATAGCACTGCACCACACCATCACTGCAAATATTTAGAATCTTTACTGAATCATTTTTTCAAATGCTATCTCTACTATTACTGCCAATAGGAATCTAATAACAATATATTCTAGCATTATCATAGTTAGCAATACAAGAAAGCAAAAACATAGTGATAGCGTAGTATCTACTCTCACTGAGGAAACATATCCAAGAGCACCGTTAACACATAAGCTATTTAAAGTAGTATACATTACGGAGGCCAGCTTAAGTATGTAATAGAGTACAAGTATCTGGACTAACACAGTTATACTGCAATTAGAACTACTACGGATATGCACGAATTTGGTGGAATCATGGAATACGTGGCAATTAGTGCCGAAGCGAGACAACAACGCTGCCATCAACAATATATGAGTATCTGCATGAACTAAGCCCCAGAAATGAACGGGCTTACGCAGCAGTCACAAGACAGACGAGAACGACCTGCGTCTGAATTGCATGCTGCATATTTACGATCGCACAAAGCGTGCCAATGCCACAATATATATATATTGTGGTGGCAGGTACCTAAGTATCATTATCGGCCAGCCGCTGTTGTCGTATTTGCTATGTTGCTTCGGGGAGTGAAACAGAAAATAGAAGATCTTAACAGTTGACATCTATAAACTCGCACGGAGGTGCACTTACATGAACTCGCTACGCTTTCTCCACACCTGTTACATTTAGTTCTTAGTTTTCTCCACAGTTCTTGGATTCCTCCACTTAGTTAGTTTTCCGTTGTTTTTTGTTCATTTATCTTGGTTAGTTCTAGTTCTCCGTTGTTTTTGTTCTCTACAGTTATTTTGGTTGTTCTCCGTTTGAAAAACTTAGCTTAGTTCTCCGTAGTCCCAATTCTAACGAAGTTCTCTAGGGATGAAAACCCATTAGTCAGGAATGGGGCGGCACATACTATCAACCTCCCGATATGAGTCCGGAAGTACTGGAACGAGAACCCGCAGCAGGCATGGGGCGGCATGCACCAACCTTCCCGTTTTTTGTTTGGTTTTCCGGATTGGGATAGCGCAGAAACTCGTTACAAGGGTCTGGTTTTGGAGAGTTTACAGAACCTCGGGGCAGCCTGCCCAGTGGTCCATACAACACAACGAAATGGGTAGGGCGTTGTGGAAAAACATCATGGGTCTAGTTTGGCGTCTGGCAGATCNACGGAGGCCAGCTTAAGTATGTAATAGAGTACAAGTATCTGGACTAACACAGTTATACTGCAATTAGAACTACTACGGATATGCACGAATTTGGTGGAATCATGGAATACGTGGCAATTAGTGCCGAAGCGAGACAACAACGCTGCCATCAACAATATATGAGTATCTGCATGAACTAAGCCCCAGAAATGAACGGGCTTACGCAGCAGTCACAAGACAGACGAGAACGACCTGCGTCTGAATTGCATGCTGCATATTTACGATCGCACAAAGCGTGCCAATGCCACAATATATATATATTGTGGTGGTAGGTACCTAAGTATCATTATCGGCCAGCCGCTGTTGTCGTATTTGCTATGTCTACTGGTGTAACCAGATATTTGTAAATATTGTAGTGTGGATAATTGTATATAAACCATTGAAGCAGTGGTTAATAGAGAATTAGTTAGTAGTTGTTCTAACGTTCGTGCACCTCCGTGCACTCTACTGATGTCACAATATAATGAACATGCTGAATTAATTGAATTTTACAAAATCCACAAGAACCGAAGTTTGGAAGAACCGGCAGATATCAATGGGAAAAAAAATTTCAAATGACCATGCAATTCGAAGAAAGAAAATCCATATAGTGGTGCTAAGGAACTCAGAAGTTAGCAATAAAATAAATACCTTATGCTCGAATTCAAAGAGTTCAAGGTGGAAAATCCAGCATATGCCGTCCATTGATGACATCATTCTGGAGAACTTAGACAAAAATTCATTGAAAATATGTTGGCTGATTTCATATAGGATTTTATTGACTGTGCTTACTACACCTGGGGGTACTTTAGAAACATTACGAGTTTTCAACTCTTTATTTTATTTTTTATCAAAAATCCTTTATTGGATGGGTGTTCTAGTTTTGGTACAACTGTTGCCATCGCTTTGCTTTCCAAAAATCATACAATTAATAATCGAATATCGATTTTACCGTACAACTTCAAAGTTCCACTACAAAATAACCCAGTTTTATATACTTGGAATTTTTTGAGTAGATTGGTTTTGCCTTTCAGTGCCCTAAGGAATACATTCTCAGTTGCACAAGTGCATATTAAACTATATGTTGGCCTCCATTTAGCTCGTTGTAATGACAATTGTCGCAATCTATACGCCGCTAAGCCCTATAATTGCGCCTTGTTGGCTTAGTTTACTTCATTTTCCANACTACAATTGTGAAGTTAAGCAACAGCAAGGCATTCTTATTGCCTTCTGCCTTGAACATTTTAGCAAGTTCTGTGATTTTCTACAGTGTCCAACCTTTTAAAAATAAACTGTGAGATAGGAGAGTACGATAATCGCATTTTTATGGTGTCTACAAAACATAGACAATCAACAGCCTTTCAAGAGGATTGTAAGAATGAGATTAGAGAGCACTTTAATGGTAGCATAGATGTTATTAATACATATTGTGGTGGCAGGTACCTAAGTATCATTATCGGCCAGCCGCTGTTGTCGTATTTGCTATGTCTACTGGTGTAACCAGATATTTGTAAATATTGTAGTTTGGATAATTGTATATAAACCATTGAAGCAGTGGTTAATAGAGAAATAGTTAGTGTTCGTTCTAACGTTCGTGCACCTCCGTGCACTCTACTCCTCTACTGATGTCACTATATATATATATATATATAATGTATATATATATGTATGTATATATATATATATTAAAATTTATATATTGTCAAATTTGGACTACTTCCTATTAGTTACAATGATTTCTAATCACAAAAGCTTTAACCATACTCCAGGAGAATTGATTATTTGATACGCGAACCTGACTGGACGAAGCATTGAAATGTCAAATCATGTTTGACTGACCAAAAGAAACAAGTGTGTAAAATATAAAATGTAAACTAAATTAATGTGGTATTTCCAATGCCATGTATGTTAATAAGAATAAGAAGTTTGTAAAATAAAAATTGTAAACTAAATTAATATGGTATTTCCAATGTCATGTATGTTAAAAAAAAACAAGTATGTAAACTAAATTAAGCCACATAAATAAGCAAGTCACATACATTAGCAAAAAGCAAGTATTTAAAATAAAACATGTAAACAAAGTTAGCCCACGTATATAAATAAAATAAAAAATTGATTACATTTTAAACAATAGACTGCAAACAAATGTGTTTGCCAACACCAAAACAGAATATATTCCAATGACGTCAGAGATACACAGACGGCCAAAGTACACAATTATATCATAGCCACGACAGACATCCCCACCAAGGTCAAAAGGTCTAATATCAACGTAATGTTCTCGGATCTATACTACTGTTGTCTCAGTCCATTTTCCATATTATCATTTAGATTAGAATCACCAAAACATGCATTGCCATTGCCAGCAAACTTCACCAATGTTCTATCTTTAAGATTGCTAATATGAAAATACGCACTGGCAATGTTGAAAAAAGTGGGACTGCCAACAGATCCTTGTGGAACTCCACGATTAGTAAATAAAGAAAATCAGATATCCAGTTAATAATATGTGGGTTGATAGCGGGTACAATTCTAAGCAAGTTGGCAATTATTAAAAGATGGAGCACTCTGTCAAATGCCTTTGAGAAATCGATTGCTATGAGTTGCACATAATTAGATTCATTTCGATAGTATTCATTACAGATATTTTGAAGAGTAATGACAGCAGCTTCTTTGGAGCCATACTTTCTAAAATCAAACTGATCAGCTGGTAGCCACGAGTTGTATAATGGGGTGATGTACTTCCAATGTAGAAGACGTTCAAATATACGCGACATTATGCAGGTGATGGATATTGGCCTTAAGTTGTCCATAAATATTGGATCCCAATTTTTGGTATTTGACGAAAGTTAGACTGCTTTTATAGATTGGGAAAGTGTTGATTTTTTATGGAAATGTTAAAAACACGCTGGAAACCTCAGCAAGGTTATGTGTATTCTGCTGTATAACCTATGAGGGCAAACCATCAGGTCTACTTGTAGTCTTGCACAAAGGTCGCATTGCATAATACACCTCATGAAGTGAAAATTGAAAAATGGGGTCGTCTGGCGATATTTTTATTTATGATGGTATATTCGAACAAACTCAACTCAAATCAATGTTTAAATTTTTTACCCATACCCAACCCGACATTCTACCCGAATCGGGTGGAGTGAAATCTGTTACCCGACCCATCACTGTTCTATTAAAATTTGTTCGTTACGCTCTGTTGGCCACCAGTGTGAATAAAATTTGGAAATAACTTAATAATATTGCTTATTTAAATTTAATAAAACATTCACTACAGAAATCATAAACATTCTTAATTCTACACCGAATTTCAAAACGTTCAGATTTCACCTGTTCCACAAAATTTGATTATTAAATTTCAGTTCAGTTGTTCCCCGCAAGCGTTTTCCATTATCACGTAGATAAATATTTAAAGACTTTTAACTGGACAGACAAACGTCAGAGTTCGTTTATCTTAACATCTACCCAGGGAGTCAATATATAAAATAATATTTTGTTGAGTGCTAGTGTTTTTTGTTAACATCGCATTTGATTTCTTGACAGACTGGTATTTGTTTATATGCTTATGATATGAAAGTGATTTCTTATCATTGGGCTTCGTAAAATGGAAGAATTGTTAATCCGGTTTTATTGAAAGTAGTTGATAAGCACATATTTGCTCTTTTGCCTACATGAAGATTTCCATTTACTTAGTAAATGATATCAGAAAGGGATAACTTGTGGATTTACAACTTCGCAATCTCCAACTGTAAGTCATTCATACATGTACCATGGAAATGAATTTCCATATCTTGCTATCATTAACTTGCAAGAGTGGGTTGCGATTCACATTTTGAGAAAAAATTCGTCTTAAATAACACCATAGTGTGAGTATATATATATATATATATAAATTGAACTTAAGATGATCACCAACTACAATTATACTAGAGTCATTATCATTATTTGATGAAAAGAGATCTAACGCAAAAATGCCCTCTAGGTCACTTTGTTATCATATTAGTTCGTTAGAGAGGGATGAAGTCTTTAGTGAAATATTTTTTTTGGCTTATTGAAAAAAAGTCCAAACGCTTTGGTTCCATGTTTCTGACAACAAGTCAATTTAACATGTATTAATCAGTGTAAATATGATGGTTGTGGTTTTAAAATATATTCTAGTACAACCATAAAAAGATTAATAAGTTGATTGCATATTTTAGTGGTTTTCATCATTCTAATTATTGTGTTTATATCCCTAGCAATTTTAAATGATAGCATTTGGAAATATTAATTATCCTATATTGATTAATAAAAGTATACCAATAAAATTCATCGTAAAGTTCATGATACAAGATAATTCTCCTTATAGTTTTATTAAATGCTGCTACATTTTTTGTATACAGCTGTTGAGATTTCAATGTTGATAACAGTGTAATCTAATATTTCATGCAAATTTCATGAAACTAATGTATCGGAGACTTTTGAAAGACATTTGCTTTAAATTATACATTAAAAAGATTTACAATATATATATATATATATATATATATATATAG
>CABFPE010000648.1:300063-332318 GCA_900660155.1 Hofstenia miamia | reverse complement strand
TATATATATAATGTATATATATATATATATATATATATATATATTAAAATTTATATATTGTCAAGTTCTCAATTTAAATAGCTTCTCTTAATTACTTTCTCTAAGGAATGATATATTTGTTTAAGTTATCGCGACTGCACTTTAACATTGTAAAATAAAAATCAAGTTATTATGAAAGAAACTTTTTACTACAGTGCAATTTTTTCTTAGCATTATCTTAATCTCCATTCTGTCAATTCTTGTCTGTCATGTTAGATGTGTAAAATCAATATAATTCAATTAATTACATTACCTGTTAGTGCTCAGCTACTTCCACAGATATTCCTTAGTTTTTGTGTGTTTGCATATTGTGTATATAAACTATATTAAGATACAATTAAGCCGGTAGATCTATATATATATATATATATATATAAAGCTCAAGTCAAAAAAATTCAACAGATTATAAACACATTTTTTTATAACAAACGAAAGACAAATAGAGGCTTATAAATATATTTGAAAATATAATTGTCTCAGCTTGTAATTTGGGGACAAAGTTATTTGACAAATTTGCCATGCAAAGCGTGACACGCAGATAACTTAATGAAACTGAATCCATTAAACGAACTTTGAGTTATTTGGTGTTGCGATTCAAGGATGTAACTCTTTAATTCTTTCAGATTAATTGGTTTTTTTTCGACGAAATCCTTCAGATCTGGCGATTTCGGTGGCCATTGCATAAATTCAATATTATAATTGGTAAAATTACATATATATATATATATATATATATATATGTGTGTGAATAATATATAGTATCAATTTATTTAGTTGAATGCCCATTGCGATGTTTATGTTCACATTAATCAATCTAATTTTTCTTTTAAAATGGCGAATTTGTTGTAGCTCTGCACCATCTGTAAAATTCGGGACATTAGTATGGAATACACAGACGCCGGAAACTGTAACAATCGAAGGAATTTTTCAATACTGCCGTGGCATTCCAGTGGATTCATTTTTGGGCATTCCATACGCTGAACCCCCATTAAATAATTTTAGATTTAAGAACCCAATGCCCCATAAAGGTTGGAGAGGAACGTTGAAAGCTAAAGAAATGCCTCCTTCTTGCCCACAGAGTCGTGGCAATTTCTCAAACCCCTTTTCACAGTTCAACATTTCGAGTGGTCCAATGAGTGAAGACTGTCTGTATTTAAATATTTGGAAACCAACTTTTCTAGAGGAAGAGCTACCAGTTGTGGTATTGATTCACGGTGGTGGGTTTCAATCAGGAAGCTCTTCTCTCCCTGAAAACATCGGGAAATGCTTAGGTAATTTAGTTTTTAAACAATAAATTTAAATTTGATTTTACATTATTCTCAAGAACCTGCTATATTTAAATAAACATATAATTTTGTATTGGGAATAATGTCAAAATATCTATACAAACATTTATTGAAAATTTACAATTTAAGAAATTGCTGTGCAGATTTGAGCTTCAAATATAGAAAAACGAAAATTTTTACCATGCTGTCCAAAAAAGATTTGAGGACTGTTAGAAATTTTGTCAAAAGTGAGAACATAATCTATATACACTTTAGAACTAAATTTCAGAAAATTGCTTATATATATTATACTAAGATAATGTAATCACTATAGTTATCCGTATTTTCAGAAAATCAATTGATAGCAAAAAAGGCTATGGTAGTCTCACTTGAAAACAAATTTAAAAACATATTGATGCAGAAAATGTTGGCAAGATGAAAAAAATGCAATGAACTCATGTACACATGTGAAATTCAATGTTATAATCCTAGCTGATAAATTCTTAATCTTATGTATTTTTGAGATTTTTAGCAATAGATAAAGTACCAAAGTTATGGATGCAAAAGATTTTTGATATGTTTTTGCTCAGATTGTAAAAAATTCGTTAGCTTTTGTATTACTTGAAGTAGTTTAATAAAGCCTTAAATTATTATTATTATTATTATTATTATTATTATTATTATTAGTAGTAGTAGTAGTAGTAGTAGTAATAGTAGTAGTAGTACGTTGGTTAGAATATCTTAGCCTACTTAGCTGCAATTACTATGAAGAATCAGAGTGCCTTTAATGGATGAAAATCTTCCTACCCTCTAGACTAGAATCCAAGTAGTAGAGCGGTCGTCCCACTTGGTTGAGAGTTCAATTTGACGTTCTTACGTATTTTTCAACGTATTGTAAAAATGTTTACGAATTTTTAACAACATGGCTCTAAAATATTACTTCGATTTGTTAATTTTTTAAACTAGTCACTTATTACAGTTTATACAAACACAATGTGATATCATAAGCTATATATAATTAGATCAGCAAGAATTTGTGACTACTTTTAATGACGGTCTACAAAACTATGCATAGGCAAGAGGTTTTCTTAACAACACTTCCTTAGTCAATAACAACAAGCAAAAAGTATAAACGGAATTAAGCAGATACGTTTACATTTTGACATTAATCCAAGTGAATAAATAATAAAATCAAGTATTCCAACTTCTGTGAATTATCACCAAATGGTTTAGTGTGTGTTGTCTATGTGTGTAAACATTCATATATAAATGAGCCTATAAGACTAAAATCAGATAGCGATGTACTATAGCTGTAAACAAACATTTCTTTCAAATGCTAAACCTTAAAACTTATAGTTAATCAGCTTCTAAAATATTTCAACTTTAAGCTCCAATCTTCGGTATACATATATATATATATATATATATATATATATATGTTGTTTTTGGTGTTAGTCATTGAATTAAGTATAAATTTTATACCTTTTTTGATTCATTTATTTCAGTTAGTAAACTATTCTAAATTAAATATTTAAGTAGTTCAAATAAGGAATTGTTTAGAAAGTTTATTTCAAAATTACACTTTTCGGAACTTTTGTGGCTATATATTCAAACGAGGAAGAAATATATTCTCTTGAGTTATGAAAGCAGACAAATAATCTTACTAGAAGTTACATTTTGTTACATATTTAATTACTATTATTATATTTAATTAATAATACAAAGATTTCTTTTATATCTCGAATTTTTTCCTTGTACTATATATAATACATTTCAGCTAAAGATAATACATAAAATTCAATTTAGAAAAATTTATAAAATCAGCAAAATTTACATAATTATATTAAATTTTATATTTGATAAGAAACTATTAAAAAAATTGATCTCCAGTATATTTTTTCAGCAGCTATTTATTATGATTAGCTAGTGACGTTTTTTATTTGGGTTGTGTTTGTATTTCCTGGGTTCATTCCACCAAATAATGTTTCCACTTGAATGTTCTGCCCCGTTATTAAATTCTTTACATCAATATTGTCTTAAGAATAAAATGATTACGTCCAAACTTTCTTATAGCCTCAAATTTTGTTAAGCATCAAATTTTTGGGAAACTCCGCAAATTATTGCCATTTTCGTGACGTCTTACATGACTACAAAAAATTCTGCATAATTCTGGTAAAAAGACCATCTATTATCTATATATTAAGTATTAATTAGACTGTTTACTTGTGATTGTAAACCTTTAGTACCTATAATTTAATATCTAATTGAAAAATGAAATTAATTCATTGAAATAGAACAGGGCATGATATTATAATGCATCATATATGATACATTCTTTCTAAAGATGCTATAACTTTCAACATAATTTGTTGCAAGAGCAAGAGCTGGATTGATATATTTTATGAATAAATATCTTATGAAATAGGAAGCATGGAAGAGTAAAACTTTTTTCATTTAGAATCCATTAATTATCCAACATAGGCTTCCTTCACACTTAATTAGTGAATCATTTTTTACTAATGAGTCACATATATTTCATAAAGGCGCTAAACATTATAGTAAATAAGTACGAGAGGGTTTACCAATATTGGGAGGTAGAGGATGTAGTTACCCCAAAAAATCAATATTTAAGAAAACGCATCACTAAAATTTAAAATTTAAAATTTAAACAGTAATAGTCCACATAGTTGGTTAATATGCTGGATATTAAACTTAACTTGACCCCTTATCAAAAATTCGTTCTGCCACCACTGACAAGGACGTTAATATATTAATGCATTTGAAATAGATCTGATTCCCATTGCAATTTTGAAAAATGCTATGCATATTTAACCTCAGTATGGGACTAGAGCCAGAAAAACGAAACCAGATCCCGCGATACTTGACACACTGAATAATTGAACACGGAGCTGGATTAGTGTGGGACCAGGCGCAAGACTTTGTGGATCCGCAGGTTTTCTAATATTGATCAAGGCAACCGAAGATATTTCTCAAATAGAAGTCTAAAAAGTAAAGTCATTTAATCCAGTTGCTTCAAATCTGTTTTTTGAAAGACCAAAGGATTGTGATTTCAATTTTTCACATTTTTTATGATAATAGTTGTACACATGGTATGATAGTAATTCAAAAAACGAAAGATAATTTTTGATTTTTCAAAAGCAGATCATTGAAATTTTATGGATCACTGCTTACAATAAATAAGCATATTTCAATTAATGTACTTATAATCAGGAAAACCCAGTTGTCACAAACCAAAATTTCTGCTGTTTCAATAATAGAAGAAAATTGATTAATTATATTGGCAAAAACAAAACTTTGTAATTGCCACATCAGATGGATGCATTTCTTTACTTCATATAGAATATAAGTAAGTCAGTGTGTTCCTCAATAAGCCTTGCATATACATGAATGACATAAGATTATCAATAAACTAAAATTTGTTGGTATAAAAAATTGCAGAATATGTGAGAGCATTTGTTACTTTTCTGAAAGAAGATTTATAAAACCTAATCATATGTTTCTATAGTTAAGGAATTCCTAGGACGAAATTTTTTCTTTAAACCCTGAAGATTGCTAATAGAATGCTGCAAACAGAATCTTTGTGTCAAATTCATTATTGAAAACACAAAAACTCTTTTTGTATGAATTTTGATTGTCTTTCATTTATTCATAAAATACTTATAAAAAACTCTCTCTTGCTTTCATCTTAAGTGCATATTTTGCTCTATATTAAAGTGTTTTTCATTGTTTACTGACAAACTGTCTCTCAACGTGTAAATTCCCTACGAACTGAACCATCAAATGCTTAAAAAATTCTAAATTTGAAAATCTGATTGATGAATTTGAAAATAATTTTCTAACCAAGTTGAAATATTTTTTCAATTTCAATTCTCTGTTGCAGGTGTTATTCACTAGCAGAGATTCCCGATTATTTGAATGTTTTCAATGCCTTTTTGTATATTTTTATCAATTTTAGAAATTTTACAATGTTTAGCACTATGCATGTGTGCATGTATATCATTAGAGTCAAAGCAAATTTATTGCTTAAATGTATATAAAAACTATAAACTAACACATGACAAAAATATTTACAAAACTAATTAAATATGCAATATTAATTAATATTATACAAATACTTTAAAACAATATCAAAGGAAAATCCATGTATTCCAATTAGAATTCGAAATTTGGGTTCATCTTTTGGGTCGGGTCTGATCCGGTTTAATACCCGAAAAAAATCGTGTTTTGGTCATACATGACATCCAACAGCAAAGGAAAATTGCTTATATTTCTAATTCCAATGAGTTTATTAAATTTTATAATTAATTATAGGATATTCTAAGTTGTTTTTTCTGAGGAAGCTATAACGCTTAGAAAACTTTTATGCAAAATCAAATGCGGTTAGAGAAACATTCAATTAAGCTAGGGCTATGGAATTTAATGAATATTTAATTGTTAATTTATTTAACCTATAAAATGGTTGTTTTACTATTAATCAGATTCAGTTCTGTGTGAACGATTAGTTAGTTTTGCTTATTACATTTTTAACAAGATGTCTTCATCATTTGAACGAAATACTGTTAGTATGCTTTCTGTGTTTTCGTACATGTAAACAAACATCTGACAATATTGTGATAAGAAAACTCCTTTTCCGTCTCTTTCTTTTAACTGATTTTGCCAATTAATGGTGGTTCAGAGGTTAATCTTTAATTTACTAAAATTTTACAATGAAAAATAAATTAATCGTTACCGGCCCTAAGGGTTTAGATAATTGTCTTTTTAGCAAATGATGCCAATGTAATTGTTGTGTCTCTTAATTATCGTTTGGGAGTATTCGGTTTTTTAAAACTGGACTCGTACGAGGCTCCCGGCAACATGGGTCTCCTTGATCAACAATTAGCTCTTCGTTGGATAAACGCAAATATCAACAAATTTAAAGGCAATCCTTCTCAAATAACTCTTGTTGGAAATGATGCTGGAGCAGCAAGCATAGGCTACCATCTGCTTTCACGGCACAGCGGCGCTTTATTCAGGAGAGCTTTTATGTCAGGTATTGAAAACTAAATTATAAGTTGCAATAATTATGGTGTTTCAGATCTGATTTCCTCATTGGTTGTTCAGTTACAGCGTTTTGTGATAATTTTTTTTCCAAACCATTGACAAAATAATTTTGTGAACTTTCCTAATTGATGGTATATTAATAGAAAAATTGACTTATCAGGATTTTGTAAAGTTGTTCGTTAAAAGTAAACAACTATTTGAGCTAACACTATATCAGATATTTTCTATGGAAAATTACAAAACAAACAATTGAAATTAAGATATTTCCAATATGTAAACATCGAGCTTTGAATAGATAAATTTATGCAACCTATGCACAATGATGAGTTGGTTCAATTTTTTATTTTCCATTATTATCATAGACTAATAAATATAATGACAAACTCCAAGACTAAACATGCGTTTCAACTGAATAGCAAATTGATCTTCAGGCCTCGTCTATTAGAATACATTCCAGTAACGAGGAGTTAATAGTGAGTATATTTTTGCATTTGTGCAGGACAAAATATGTAAAGTTAAAGCAATAAAAATTTAACTTTTACTATAAGACTAAACTATGAAATTTTATGTTTCTAGATTTTAGAAAATTACAGTTACTTATTGCATCTAAAATTTTGCTACAATATTTACAAATGTATAGTATTTGCAAAAGTTATGGCATATAGGATCATCTAAAAGCAGATAATTATAAAAACGTACACATATTTAGAATTAAAATTATATTTCAAATTTACGGCACACATTTAGTAACCCATATCTTATGCTATGTAACCAAATTTCACTTATGGAGTTTTTTAAGTGTTAAACAACGTTATTTTTGTTGAATCTTGGTAAGCAAAGTTCAGATGATTCCCATATTTTGCAGACGAAAAGTACTGAAAAAATTTGAAAAAGTCACAACATATCAGGTTCTTCCTATTTGAATTGAGCTCAAAATCCTATTCTAGTTGTTCCTGGGGTTACAAAATTACCCCAAACTTAGTTTAACCGTTAAGTTAATATATGTTCCCAGTATGTTGCTACATATTTTACAAGAAGTATTAAAATTCACTCTTCCTATATTGGTTCTTTACCTGTTCATTATTATTGTTATTTATTATATTTCATAAATTACTCAAAATGTATAGGGTCTTTAGGTGGTTCACCTCTCTCACCCTGGGCATTTATCAACATTGATAAGCTAAAGAAGCTTGGTGAAAAGTTTCTAACGGCAGCAAACTGTAATGAAGGAACACTAAGAGTCCAAATGAGGTGTCTAAAGGGCTTATCAAGTACAACTTTGGTAAATTTACAAAGCGAATTTCTTACATTATCTGAAAATGGATTCGTACCAACTATTGATGGTGGATTCATTGATGATAAACCTTTTACTTTATTGAATAGAGGATTGTTTAAGAAAACGGAATTAATGACTGGTGTAACAAACGATGAAGGGAGCTTATTTTTAAAAAGTACATTGTTCAATCATCAACAAATATCAATGGCACACTTTGAAAAGATATTGACTGTACTGTTTCCACGCACGCCAGAAATAGTGCGTGAATACATCAAATTTACATACACCGAATGGCTGCATGCTGCAAACAACACAATACGTAAACGTTCTCTAATCGATATGATTGGCGATTTCAACTTCAAGTGTCCCATTGTTGATTTTTCGCTGAGTTTTGCGAAATACATGAACAACGTTTATCTTTACTCTTTTCACAATACATCAAACGCATATCATGGTTCAGACTATAAAATGATAGTTTCGAAGAACTTATTAACCAATCCATTTAAAGAATTAGTATGGAATTTCATTAAGACGGGGTAAGAAAATTGAGTGTATTTTTGTAAACACTTACAGTACATTGCAGTTCTTTGAAGCTAGAAATATTGTTCTAATTCTGAGCTTCATTAGAATATTTTTATAAACTTAATTTCGATGAAATGCACTTATATAATATATATAATTATTTACAAACTTCAATCATCTGTTTCTAGCAATCCAAACAAAAATAATACCATTTGGCCGCAATGGAGAAGCAAGGAGAAAAGGATGATGGTAGTTGGCAACAGCCTTAATTACAAAACGGGTCCTAATATAAATAACTGCGCATTTTGGAGAGAACTTTACCAATCATTGCAGAAGCATTATAAAGGTAAAAAATTTCTAATGTGCATTCACTGATAGATGACACATAGTAAATGCAAACCTTAATGCACATTATATATATATATATATATATATATATAACACCTATTAAATAATATATATTTAAGGATGTATTGTATTAGTTTTGCTTTTTTGCGTTACTAGTACTTAGTACTATTAATTCGCAATCATTAACGCATCTCTTTTAGACTATAAGCTGTGCAGATGAAAATTAGAAGCAACGTAGATATAAATTAAAATTCAAAATTTGTACACTTCTATATGTTCATGAAGTTTATATAAAACTGCTGTTCATTACACACAATATAAAACATTTAATGTGTATTTTCCAAACTCAGAAAGACAGTTGTAATGAAATGTTGATGGTATTAATAAAACCTGAAAACAAACAACATAAAATCAATATGCAAATAAAGTGCTAAATACTGATTAAGATTTTAAAAATACTATTTTCTACATCATTGATGAACCTTGGTTGTCGGTGGAGTTCCTGGTAATTAAAATAGGTAATTTTTCAAATACATTTTTACAATTCCTTTGATATCTTTAATGCATTTTCTTCTTTAAGTTGAAGTAGCAATTTATTCCATAGATTAATACAAAATTTTTTTAAAGAGTTCTTCATCATTTTCTTCTAAAATTTAAGTTTTCTCTAAGAATTTGTTCGTTCTAGTGATTTTAGATTTTACAAGTATTCTAGTGAAAACAAATATTTATTACCTCTGATTTTAACTTGCTTTATTCTTTCACAGATGGTATTGATACTCCAATAGAAAATTCTTTGTAATTTGATCTTCATTCTCTTATTGAGAGTTGTTAATAGACTGAATTAAAATTAACTAGGCAATGTTTATGTGCTCTAACCGTAAAATGTATCGACACTCAAGAAATAACTGCTTAATAAAATCACATGTGTGCACGGTCTGTGCAGAAAGTCATATATATACGAATTGTCCAAATAAGAACAATATTTGTAAACAAATGTGTAAATTGCAGCATATCACTCCCTCAGAAATGTAATTATTCTAGTCTCTCAAAAGACTGTCCCATTGATTTGTCCAGAATTAAGGTAATAATGAAGAAAAAAGAAACCAACAGTTGACTAACACAATTAGAAAGTGTACATCTTGGCGATCCCTAACTCCAAATTAAACAATTAGACCAGTCCTGTTATACCTATAGTGAGTCATGTCAATATTTATAATCATTAACCTCCAAGGATTTGAGTACTTAATTGTAGATCTTTGAGAAATATCAAAGATTTAGATTATTTATTAATATTCTCACATATGAAACATATTAGATATCTGTAGAGTTAGCTAAACTTGGTTTGATTTTGAAAGCTATTCTCAATTGGTTGGTTTGAATAAAAGTCACAGAAGTGGTGGTGAAGGTATTTATGATAATAATATTGAAAGTAATTTTGTGGTATTTGCTGAAACAATTAATGTAAACTATTATGAATCAAAATTCAGTATATATATATATATATATATATATATATATCCGGATTGTACAATTCAGCAAATTTATAGGTTGGAGATGTGAGAACGCATCTCTGATTGTAGAACATTTAATTATAAGTAATCAGGCATTATTAGCTGTGATTTTAATAATTTCAATCTTCACGATTAGTTGTCAAATTCTATCTGTATGACAAACCTCAATCATAAAAATAAAAGAAAATTAAGAAATCTAGACAATGTTATAACTTCCCATCAGGCGAAATATATATAAAAAGTGTTATACATTTTAAACTGGGTTCTTACCGATCATTTTGGATTAATAGCAGAACCTTCACGAATAAAAATTATTGAAAACGTGACAATCCCTTTTTCAAATTATTAATGTAATAAACATAGAAAAACTAAACTGTTTAATCAATGCTGTAAATTTCGAAGAATTTGAAGAAATCATATGGCAAGATATTGATGAAGAGACTGAAATATTTTGTCAGAACATGTCCAAATATTAATGTTAAGTGACGAATAAAGATCCTTTTTTAATGACTCCATGTATTAAATATTCATTGAGAAAAAAAAAAGAAATTAACACGTCAAAATACATTTTGGCAAACCTAATAAGATGTTTGAATGAATTAATAAGGAAATTTAAAAAATTATTTCATTGAAAAATGTATAAAATTCGTAGAATTCTTTAGATCAACTAATAGGACGCAATACATTATAATTATCAAAGATGAATAAAGAATTGAATGCTAATGGCATTAACCAAATGCTTGCAAATGGGGTTGTTCAAGCAGTAAAATATTGTCATTTTCTCAGTTAAAATGGATTCTACTAATCCAAAAATATTTTAAATGTGTCATGTGTGACTCCTTTTTAGATTCATCAATGAGACAGAATTATTTTTTGAGAAATTCATTTTTTTGATCTATGAACACAAAACTAGTCTATAACGGAATTTCAAAAAGTTAACATCAATTTTACAAGCATATACAATTTACATCATAACTTACTGTTTCTCTATAAAATATGTAATATGATAAATGTTATATTCCTTTAGGGTTAGTACACTATCTTATCACCAATATTGGTATAGTTGAAATATTAATTCCATTAAAAATTAAGAAATTAATTCTTCATGATAGTGGAGTTTTTCAATGGGCCCGTTATCAGGAATAGATACTACTTTTTACAAATTTTTACCATTATTCCTCAATATTGCATTACTTTTATTCTTATTAATGTCTTAGGCGCATATAAATATGCATATATAATGAGGAACAGCATAGCTTCAATCCTAATTTTTCTATCTAAGAGCTAGGTTTCGCATGACCAAGCCCAAATATATCAAGTGATTTGAATTATAAGCAACGTAGAACTCCTAGTATAGATACTGAAGAGATTCCATCACTAACAATGCATCAAGTATATCATGCATTTAAGATTTTCAAACGAACATCAACATGAAATTTGTAATCCCATATTGGTTTATTAAAAAGTTTTCGCATGTCTTCATATCAACAATTCATTATATTTTTAGGAATTGCTAAAAACCACTAAATTCCGGAATATTTAGAAACTGCTATAATAATAATAATAACAATTCCAAAATCACAATCGCCTAAAATTTAAGACTTTAACATTGTCAAGAACCTTTGAAAAACTTGTATTTAATATCCCTATCAAAGATATCTTTATCAATCATTTATACATAAATCAACATGGATTAAGAACAATTTGAACTATAACAAATTCCGTTATTAAATTACAAAATACAATACAGTCATATAAAATGAAAATCGTGAGTGTGTAGAATTAATCAGCCTTGATATTAAGAAAGCCCTTGACAATGTAAATCACAACATTATATTTAAATTTAAAAATATAACACATTTAAATCCATGCATCATTAATTGGTAATAGACAACAAATGGTTAAATGTGATAATATTCTTTCACATGTGGAAAAGATTAACAAAGGTGTTCCTTAAGGTTCCATTTGTGGCTCATTTTTGTTCAATGTATCTATTGACTTCCGAAATTGTGAATCATACAACATTGTTAAATATGGGGGTGATACATTGATTTGGAAATGATTATATTCAATTGAAATGAATTTGCTAATGATATCTAAAATTGATTGCTATTCTTCAGGACAACAATGGAATAACTTGGATTTAGAGAAATGACAAGCTTTCATTTAGGCAACATATTGCTAAAGTATATTCAATAATCAATAAAAAATTTCTATATAATACTCAAAATAGAAAGATTTTATTTTATTCATTTGTTAATTCAAGTATAATTTATGGCACACAAATAGATTCTAGCATCGTCAGTAATTCAGAGCATAAATAGCAAATCCAATTTAGCCTATACAATGTTCCAGCAATCACTGACAGTAAGTAAGTAATAGCCTTCAAGCAAGTAATTAGAGATTGACACATAAGAGAATAATACATGTAACACTGTATCAGCAAGAAGTTAGAGTAAACATTAAACATCATGATTTGATTGTGGGAATTATCTACAAGTGTGGGTAAAAGCAATATTACAAGAATTGAATTTACATTGCATCTGCCAAAGTGATAACCCCTATTAGCAGGAGAATAAAATTTGATCACAAGCATACAATTGACTTCCTAGTTAGAGGAATCCGGTATACCAATAGATACTTAAACTGAATCCCTCTCTTTACTTGAGAACTTAATGTGACATAGTCATCACAGAAAAATGACTAATTAAAGTGATAGAATTTCAAGCCAAAATAATGAAACTAAATTTGTTTATTAACTGAATGTGCACAAGTTTGCCCTATTTATACAGAAATTTATAATAACAAAAAACAATGACCAGTTAAACTGGCAAGAACAGAAATGTTTACAAAATCAAAATTAAAAATACATCACAAAAAAGGGCCAAATTATTAGCCAATCAAAATTCCATAATTAACTAAATTGTGAATGAAGTTCAAATCAATGTTCATTTAAAGACATTGAGTGAATTATAAGTTTGATAAGGAGACTTTGGGGTGATGATGCCACACGCCCTCCCAAGGCTTCCATAATGAATTAGTGTGACAGCTGTTGGAGTAGCAGTCTTATATCATCCAGCATGTTCAAGATTTTGGCGTCTTTGCATGTTATTTCATTCATATCCTCCTCACAGGTCAGTTGTGCAAAGGTTTCTATCTCAGTTGTAATTATCTTTTCATATTTCATGTATTTTAGGTTGCAAGTCAATGTTGGAGATGCCAGGGATTGATCTAAGTTGTTTAATTTTCGTTGAAATATATTGTAGTACATTTGATATAACTTTTGTTATTTTAGGCTTATCATTAATGTCATTTTTGCATTGATGTCAGAGGTGTGTGTAAGTGACATGTCTAACTTTGAATCTGGGAAGAAGATTTAACCATGTTCTGAAGGGGCTCATATTGTGAGCCATCTTTTTAAAAAAAATAATGAATATCTTTCTTCCAGAGGTTGGCCCATATTATATTGCTGGTGCCTGCAAATAAGGTAATTGTTTTTAGCTTTTTACTCTGTATTTTGGCCTTCAGATTCACGATTTGGTCTTTTATCAGTAGCCCTTTTTCACAAATAGTTTCTGGGGTGTTTTTGGTGTCTACAAATAGGCGGTATGTTTGATCTTTATCTGCTAGTATCTTGGTTGTTTTCTTGAACACTTCATTTCATGTTATAGTGGCAATTTTGTGTAAGCTATTTTGGTAATTTTCATTGCAGCATATGTTGCTATTTGCAGGTTTCATTTTCTTGCCTTCAGTGTACAGTATGATAATGGGTACACTGGTTATAGCTGGACATATGCAGAAATGGTTTGCAGTCATGATCTTTGACTCTAGTTGAACCCAGTTACCATGAGTGCTATTTAGTTGTGCATAGCCAAACACGATTGTGTATTTTAGATACTTGTGATCAATTTCAGGTAATATTGTGAGTTTGCATATCTTAATGAGTAATTTTTTGATATCTCTAGGAATGGCATGCAGGTGGACTCAATGTTAAAGGAGATTTGTTTGTTAAGACGTATTAATCACTCAAGTTTCTCTTTTGAGAAGCATTCTGTGAAAAAGTTAGCTTTATAATTTCAATACATGAGAGTGTTCTCTGTGCAAACGTGATTGGCGTGATGCCTATTTGATTTTTGTTCTCTAGAATTACTCTATCTATTAGTAGATTTTGTTCTTCAATCGTGACCCAGGTTGATTTGTGGACTTATTCTGTCCTTGTGAGTACTGCATCTATAGCTGCTTGGGCATGTGATGAGAGAATTAGTGCTGAAGTTTGGAGTAGTTCTTCTTCCTCTACTAGTGTGATGTTTTAGGTATGAGGTCAATTATTTTGATCAGTTCATATTAGTCCTCCCTATTTATGGTATTTTCTGTGATATCAATTAGGTTATAGAAGAATTCTGGGTAGCATTTGTGAAAGTAGTTGAATAGTTGCTGATTTTTCTTATTGGAATTGTGGCTGTGGCAGGTTTCAGAGGTATTCTGTTGTAAGTGCTTTTTTGGTGTTGGAGTAACATGTTTCTTGAAAGTGGAGAGTATTGTTTGTCAAATTGTTGTAAGTGCCTTTCTGATGTTGCTCCCCACATAAACCTTTTTGTGAGTGCCATAAATCCATGCTGTTTTCTGAGATGCCAAGTTTGTTCTGTATGATTATTGGTGAGGTTTTTCCTAAGGGATTTTCATGGTTGATGAACTTGGTGGTGAACTTTTCATATCTATTGACCATTACTTTTTTAGTTTGACTGGTGAGATGGAGATATATTAGTATAGTAGCAGTCAGTTTTCTGTTTTTCTGGAGATGGGAGGAGATTGCAATTTCAAATTCAGTGTTTCCCATCATTTGTGTTCATGTGCATTTTTTAATTGGCAGCTCTAAGCCAGGTTGTTGAATGATGAGTATGGGTTATTTCTGGTATCTCCTTTTCTTAAAATATTTCATTCTGGAAGTCTTCTTTGACTTTGTATTCAACTGCCATTTGTATCATTTGAAAGACTTTTCTATGGATGGTTTATATGCTTTGTATGGAGATGGAGATTCAATGTTGATGACCAGTTCTCCTCATTATATTTTGTTGATTTTATTCAACTCATCTTTTATGAAGAGCATTTATTGTTTCTTGCTTTTGTTTAAATTCAAAGTGGCAGCATAAGTCTGTAAATCCTTCATATGACCCTTAGGGTTTTCAGACAGATCAAGTGTTGCTATATATTGACTTTTTCTTGTTCTGATAAAGTAGTGATGTAGTAGTTCATCACTGATTTCTGTTATTTTGCTTTTGTGTTGTATGATTCTCTCTGATTGTCAGCTGTTTATTGCATTCAATACTGTTTATTCCCCTTTACAAATATAGATTTGAAACATTACATCCTTTTGTCTAAAACCATTATTTGGTCCCTAAAAACACTTAATTTCACGCAAAAACATGACAATGCACCAAACTATCAATTAAAATACAAACGATTATCTCATTACTACAAAATTCAAATGAATATGTTATCCACAATATTTAAATTCAAATTTGATCAACCTTACATTTTATTTATAAAACAATAAATTAGATTAAATAAACATTCTCAAAAAAATTTTTCTTAGATAAACATTATTATAACTTTCACAACACAGCAACTAAGATAGTCTCTTATACACATCTTCAAATTCAAATTGAAAAAAATTTACAAGAAATTCCAGAAAAATTTACAAACATTCTTCTTTAATAGACAATACATTTTTAATGACAATAACACACTACACGCCTTTGAATGTTTTGCATAGCACTAGAAAGCCACACAAGCACACACACACACACACACACACACACACATTTATATTATCTATATTTTACTATTATTTTGTAAATACGTGTTGCTTTGTACAAGTTAGTTACCACAATAAATTTGCTTTGACTTTTAATATCACTATTATTATTATTATTATTTGTTGAGAATGATCGGGTCTTGAGATTGCTCTGAAAAGCATTGCAAGCCGATTTGCTTAGCAGTATAACGTCCCTGGATGTGGAAATTACTTTGAAAATAAAACACCGCCCTCAAATTCTCTTCAAGAATTCTCCGCTTTCACTATCTGATGTCTTTCCATAATCTCTGCTCGAATTTTCAGCTCAAGGACATCCGAAAACCCAGCACCACCTCCTACTGCAGAGTACGTCCTTTCAAAATCTTAACAATTCACATATTACTCATTTCCAAAGAACCAACAATAAAGAAGGAACCAGTAAAATCAAATTCGATTAAAAGAAATAATACCCAGAAGTACACCGTATTTATTATTGGAAGTAGCATATTGAAACGCGCACATTCGCATTGTCTCCATCACAATTATCTGACAACAATACATTCTTATCCGGGAAGTAACACCATTGAATTCACACAGGGAAATATCACTTTTCCCAAAAACACACGTCAATACTGTCATTTTAAATACTGGCTTAATCGATGCACTGAAAGTTAAAACAGCGAATTTTAAATCAAATCTGAAAGACTTTTAAACAAAATCTAAAAATTCACACCTGTGCGAATCTTTTTCTTTGAAATCATACTTTTCCTCGCTGATACCAACCTCTTCAAGAACTTCTCTCTAAGAACTCTCCAAGTTTTCGAGAAGTTTCTGCTTTCCCCACGCATTATTGATGTGTCTCTTCTTGCTTGGGATGGTATCCATCCCTCCAAAAAAGGAATCTCACATGTCATTCGTAATTTAAGGAACGTTTACTTTAGTTCACCCAGCTTGTTCAGCCCTAAAATAATTCATTGTTCACTTGGCAATTCTGACATTTCATATGGAAACGTTGTATATCTAGTCATTTTCGTACCTGCCATCATCTTCTTCCTATGCCTCAACGCAATTTACTCAATATCATTCAATCTCCTATCTCATCTAAGATCAATTAACATATTTAGACGCAATCCTTGTTATACTCTAGTTATTGTGAATATATTAATTAAGAGACAGGTTGCTAAAACCCTAGATGAATCCCTATAAAAATCAGATATACTTATTCCAAAATTAAAAAAGATCATTTAAGTTATTAATAATAACTTAATATGCTTTCTATAATTTACTAAGTAATCATTTAAAATCGTTTCTAAAAGTTCAACTTATTAATTATGGAGATATTGAAAGTAATCCAGGGCAAATAATTTTGGAAAATGTAAATAATGATGTATCATGTATTAAACAAATTTAAAACGAACTTTTAAATTATTTATTTAAATGCTAGAAGTCTTAGTGCAAATTGTAATGAGTATATTTAAATGGTAAGCAAAATCGGAAACAACAAAGCATATGTTTCTACAAAAACTTTATTAAAAGATTCTGATAACTTAAACTTCTTATATAATCAGATAGCAATACTTTTTGATATTCATTTTATAAATTGATCCAGAATGTTGTGGAGGATTAACTATGCTTATTCCAAACCATTAAAATCAAAACGCAAAAATATGGATTGAATTAAAATCTTTTTCAAATTCTTGCAACAGCAAACTCATAAACATTTGTTACAATCTAAATAAAAATAGTATTTTTGATTTTTGTAACCACAAAATTGAAAAAATCAAACATGGCATTCTGGAAAGTAAATTTAATTGTGTCCTTGGTGATATTAATTTTACTTATTTTTAAATTCTACTCTATCAAAACGTATTTAACATATTGGTGACATTTTTGATCTTCATCTATTAATAAAACCAATCCAACTAGATTTTCTAATTTAATAGATTATTTCTTATCCGAAAGTTCCAATAAATATAAAACCTATGTATTTGTGTCATTTAGTAATCACAATCTTTGCATATATGTTAGTAAATATAAGTTGAAAACTAAATGTAGGAAAATTGTTTATTTTAGGGATTTCAGCAATTTTAATGAACAAAAGTATATAAAGTTGTTGGAGAACATTGGCCTATGGTATGTCAAAATTTATTAAGCACAAGACCATCAAAGCATTGAGTAAAGTAACATTTTGAGAACTAATTAAATTAGCATTTAAGACCGATTATTAAGCAACCCTACGATTCCGATTTGATTAAAGAAAAATTTATTAATAAAAATGTAATCTTTGATCTTTGCGAAATCGAATCTTAAATGGACTAATTTTGTGGAAGCTAAGCAAACTATCAAATGGAGCCGCAAAAAATACGAATCTATGGTAAAGGATTATTTCAAACTACTTAAGAAATCTAGCAAAAAATGGATTTTTTTAATAAATGCATTGCAAAATTAAAAAACTAAATATTAGCATTGAAGCAATTAAATATACAAGAATATGAAGGATATCGCAAATATTTTAAACAGAAATGTTGAAAATATGTGTAAATTCAATTTTAAATTCGAAGAAAATAGAAACTTTTCATCCCAATAACACAGTATAAAAAAGAGCAATTTCATTTCAACTTAATTTACTTTTATGAGCATAAAAATTTTGTAAATAACCTAGAAATAATAAATCTTGTGGATCCACTATAACATACCATATTAAATAACTATAAAATTTGTTTAAATTTTTAATGAATACCTGATAGATTGTAGTATTTAATCAAAGTATTATAAATAATGATGTTCCTATTCTTTTCAAAAAATCTGATATTTTACCTTTATTTGAAAAAAGAAGACCCACTGTACAAATGTACAAGTTTATTAATGACAATAAAATTTTTATCAAATAATCCATTTGGACTTCGATCAAAATTCAGCACTTCGGATGCGATTTTATCAACCGCAAACAGATTCAGTTAAATTTAAATCAAAATTTGTTCACAGCAGTAGCTTTACTTAATTTAAGTAAATCATTTAACTCAATCGATTTTGATATATTAAGAGAAAAATTAGGACGAAAAGGTTTTAGTCTCAATGCAATGATTTATATGAGTTTTCTAAACAATCGCAAGCAACGAGTAAAAATTACTAACATTTTTTTCAGAATACACTATTATAAATTTAGGGGTGCCTCAACTAATTGTATTAAGCCCCATTCTATTTCGAGTATATGCAAATGATGTTTTAAAGTCTTTTGAAAACGAAAATATTTACCAACAAACGCATGATACTTTCATATTACGCACAGCAAAAAATACTTTTGAGGCAACTAGACAACTGACAAAAGATATTAAAAATCTCGCAATGCTTCAATCGCAATAACTAAAAATTAATTCTGAGAAAACTACAATTAAGCGCATGTGTATGTTGCTTCGGTGTACAAATAAACAATGCCTTAAAATTAGAAAATTTTCTTTTCCAAAAATTAAAAAAGATGGCATCAGGAATCAAATATGTGTAAAATTTGCGTCATATGTAGGAACCATTTTTTATTTAAAACTAATTAGTCATTTGTGCTGAGTGAATTTTATTGCTGTGCATTTCTTTTTTAAAATATTACATCTCGAAAATGATCATCATAATCAAAAAAATTTTATTAGGCACTTAGAATACTTAAATATATTGAAAAGCATGTCTCTAACGCAATTAAGATCATCATATAATATCTTGACCCCGAGTTAATTTATTCAGCATGAATCTCTACGTATGATTCATAAATTTATTCATGAATTAAGTTCATTAAGTGTTCTTAGTAATTACATTAAAATATATAAAAGGACAATACGTCAAGATGCATTTTCTTTCAAATGTTCAATCTTATGGAATGAATTAAGTATTGATAGTAAACTTGAGAAAAATTATAAACTCTTCAAGAAAAAAATCATACAAATTTTATTGAATAAACAAAAATTATTTGATATAAAAATAAGCTCAATGCATGGTCGTGTTATTTTTTGAAAACTGCTCTTTAATTAATAATGCATATGTAAATAGTTTTGTAAGTGTCGGTTTGCAGACTTTACATACCTTTCTGCAATAAACTTGCCTTAACTTGTATTATTATTATATAGAATTTTTAGAACAATTTTATAATTAATTGGTACAAGATAGTGCATCATTTTCTTTCCATTTTTGCTAATGTTTTCAAATGACAACTTATTATTACATATAAATATTCTAGAATGAATTTGTATCTAAATACAATTATTATATTCCTCGTAGTGATATTTGCATGTTATTGCAGTTGAAATTTTTTAAGTATTTTACTTGGTATCTATTTTTTATCCTATACTTTAATACTGCATTTTGTAGTGCAATTAATAAATCAAAATAGTTGGTTGAATACAACAGTATGTTATCCGCATATTAGACACAATTTATGTTTTCATTAAAATTGATGTCATTATCATAAATATTGAATATCAATATCCAAGCACTGAATGTTTCCTAGTATTTATTCATTGTTTGTTTGTACGTATTATTGTTTATTGGTTTTTTATGAGGCTAATAACGCAAGGTTTTCCCACTATCTACTTTTATCAACAGATTCAAGTCAATAATGCAATTATTTTTGTTCGCATTGGCGATTTTTTATCAGAAAATCCGGAGGCGATATTTTATCATTTGATAAAAAACCGATAGTGGGAATGATTTCCCAACTCCAATTATATTTTGATTGACAGTAGGAGAAGCAGCAACATCTGTTCAATTATTGTCTATTTTGGTATGTCAACAAGGATAGCATATTTTGAAGTTGAAATAATTAAACTTTAATAAAATCGCCGTTTTATTAGTTTGTTTACTGCTGCAACAAATCAATTATCTTCAATTAGCTATTGTTACCACTAATGCAGTACATCAGTAGATTAATTAATTTAGTTGTTTTGCAAAAAAATAGGATGTTGCGTTCACACTATCGGCCTTTATCACCGGTTTTTTGACAGATGATAAAAGTTTATAGTGGGAACACACCTTTAGTTGCCTAATCACTAAAGTTGTGTATATTTTCTAATTTTTGTATTAGTACTTCATGGTCTATTGATTTAAATGTCTTAAATTGTGTTTACATCTTATCATTAGTTCTATCTCCTGTATCTATATCTATTTGAGTTCTACAACCGTCTCATACCAAATTAATGCAATATTTGTAAACATTTTTTAAACTAAAATTGAAAAGTTCTCATTATTTGATATTTTTCAAAATATTTAATAACTTGGTTGCATAAAATTTTTTCAAATATTTTATTTATAGTTAATAGAACTAAGATTGGTCTGTAATTAGTTGCTTCACCAAAATCACCTTTCTTGTATATAAGTAAAATTTCAGTAATTTTAAATTCCTTTGGAAAATTATCTGTATGAATATGAATTACATGAACTTCGATAAGTGATATTGAACATTTCTGGGCGTTTCAAGTTGCATCAATTTACAAATTTGTTACAAACGTGTATACTTATATATATAATAAAAATTTCAATATGCCGTATTTAGAAATTTGAAATGCAACATGATAACGTTCGCACACAATTAAAGTACAATAAGAAAATATGCAGATTTAATAGAGATTTTGTATTTTATCCAATATTTAGGTGGGTTGTTAATTTTTTGCTTATTAGAATAAGTTATTATAAGGCAATGGTCAGAGTAGAGAAATTCAGAACAAATATATTTATATAAAGATTGAAACTTATGCTTAGTTATTTATGCATCAACGATAAAAGATGTGCACAATTAGAGATCTTATCAATTAAAAAAACAAAGCGGCAAACCAGTGTTTCCCAAACTTATCTTTTAATTAGAAACAGTGGTAAATCTCCTCGTCTCACAATGTCCAGACGGCTTCTTTTGTAACCCAGAAGCCGTGTGACGGCATTGAACTCCTGCTCTACTAAGTATGAACTTGAAAATGCAATGAAAAAATTTTTTCCTGATCCCACATGTAGTATAATTCCCTTTAATTTCCCGTTGGAGCCAAAATGATTGATATGAGATGCGGAATTTGGTTTGACTACAAAATAATTTTGCAAGGTTATAAATTCCTCTGCAAGAATTCCTTGCTCAGAAGTATTAATAAATGGATCAATTATCCAGTCAGGAATCTCCAATTGTAGTACATGATGAAACCGAGCTGCCATTTCTTCATTTAATTTTTGAATATGCATGCTGTATGTCTCATCAACATTAGATATACGGATATACCCTTGTCAGTGGTATCAAGTTGTTGCAAGCTGGAAAAGTGGAAGAATTTGCAGCTTGCTAAATTTCGTCCGCACAACAAGCTTTTTCTGAATTCACATAGTGCTGATTTTACCTTGAGTAAATTTACCTCATTGCCAAGAAGGTATAAGTTAAACTTGTTAAATTTGCCAAATATATCTGATAAGCAGGCGTTATCATTTTTAATAGCAATAATTTCTTTCGAAAAGGGTTANTTGTAAAATATTTTTGTGGATTCCACAAAACTTTAGAAGAGAATTGTTTAACTTGTTAATTATTTTTGTGGATTCCACAAAATATTTGAAATTTTTTGAAACTAAAATATTAATACTAAAAATGGAAAATGTGATTTATTCCATTTTTATGTGACTCTATGTTCAAATATATCTGATAAGCAGGCGTTATCATTTTTAATAGCAATAATTTCTTTCGAAAAGGGTTACAGCTTTCTAATAATTTCACAACAGTATCTATCAATGTGTAAAATCGTTGAAGGCAGTTTCCCTTGGAAAGCCGTCTTACTTCTGTTGTGAGAAGTAAGCGCTCAAAGTCCTCGTTGTTCTCTTTACATAATTGCTTAAAAAAGCGCGTGTTACGTGTATGAGCCTTTATTTTATTTACTGCTTTGATGACAGTTTTCAAGGGGAGATTAAGACGACCACTGATAGTCTTTGCCACTAAATTCTGCCGATGAATCACAATAAATTGTAAGCACATTGGGATTTGCTGCTTTTAGGAATGCCATGAAGCCACCGTAACGGGTGGGGGTCGCTAGTTGCAAACACTAGTGAAATTTGATTTTTTTCGAAATGTGTTTCAACTTCTTGAAATACTCTCACTCGAGTATCTGAATACAGCGTCTCTGTACAGTATTGTTACTAAGAGGAATAGATTTAATAACTGTAGAAGATTCCTTGTGATGCAAGACAATGTCCAAAACTTCCTTCACTGATGGGAAAACTAATTCTTCACCGATAATGTGTGGTTTGCCTTTTCTTGCAATCATTAAAGACAAATTTTAAGACGCACGTAGTCCATCACTTTTATGAGAAACGATTGAAAATATCGTGCCAACCGTTTTCCCAGAGTATTTGAAAAAATGTTGCACCTTTACCTACCTTATCTGGATGAATTTTCGTTAAGTGCTCGGAAAGTCTGGACTGCTTCATCATTTCATTAGAAAACACTTTAAGCCATAGCAAACAGACCGCTGTGCTTCGGAACTTGCTGCTAGAATAAATCCATACTGGAGATAATTTGAACTGTATTGCCTGCATTTCCATTTGGATAAACTCATTATTTAGTACTCTAATACTGTTGGAATTCAATTTTTTGGCAATTTAAGTTCATTCACTTTTATTAAAAGACTACCTAGTTATAAGCTCACTAACTAAAATCTAAGAAGATTGCTAATCACAGTCATAGTAACTTTCTTGTGGCTTAACATATCCTTACGCAAGATTATTATGATAAATAGTGTTGACAATTAGTTTTTTAACATAATAGGAATAGTGAGAAAAAAATGTACTTAATTTTAGGATTAACCGAAGATTTTCACACAATTTAACCGCAACTAGAAAGTAAAATAACTTAGTTATTCGAAGCGTAAAACTATTTTACAAGCAGCATAAATATATACTTTGGCACTGTTGTTACTGCCCAATATATTTTTGAGCACCCCAATCAACCATTTAGTAGCGCCTACTATGGGAACTACTGCTGTAAACCACAAGATATCCTTTCATTCGAATTTTTTATGGTAATTTCTGTGTATTACATTATATTATATGTATTGAACATATACTGAAATGCATTAATGTAACTCCTCCGCGCATTATTTGCATACATACCATAGTGTAATGTAGATTTTCTTAATTATACTACATTTTTGTTAAATTTAAAATAAACCTATCAATCTTTTCCACCATTGTATAGGTGTCGATGACTGTTATTCTAGTAGTTCTAAAAATATTTACTCTGACTGCGCACGGCACAAATCAGTGAATTTGAGAGATCTACTACATATAAAGAAAAATAAGAGTTCATTATTGCTTCCATGAGCTCTAAGACCTATAATGAGTGTTTGATATTGTATCTTTTCGCAGGATACCCTTCAGTAGAAATTTTCACCGTTACGTTCAAGTACAGTAATGTGCGAAAGTTCTCGGACGCCTAACTGAAATTCTTTTTTCAGTGATGAACACTATAGCTTTGGTTTTTTGAAATTGGCTTAATTTCAGCGTTGTGAATTTAAATTTCTCCTCAATTTTTATATATGCAATTTAATTTTAATCCTATGACCCTGTAAAGGGGCCCCCTAAAACTATGGGGCTATGTAAAATATAACACAAAAATCGTATTCAGCAAGAAAAACTTAGTATATTTACAATTTTTTGTAAGAATTTATTCAGAATTTTCTGAAATATTGGTCGTCAAATCTTGTAAAATCCCATTACATTGCTAATTGAGATGCAAATTTGAACATTGTAATGGGATTTGCACAAGATTTGACGACCAATATTTTAGAATCTTCTGAATAAATTCTTACAAAAAATTGTGAATATACTAAGTTTTTCATGCTGAATACGATTTTTGTGCTACATTTTATATACAATGCATATTTACTAACAGTTTTAGGAGGGACATTTACAGGGACATAGGATGAAAATTAAATCGCATATATAAAAATTGAAGAGAAATTTGAATCCACCATGCTAAAATTAACCCAATTGCAAAAAATCAAAGCTATAGTTTTCATCACTGTAAAAAGAAATTGTTTAGTTAGGTGCCCGAGAACTTTTGCTTACTACTGTATGTTCATCAATAAATATGTCCATTAGGGCGGCCCATAAAACATAGTTTTTTTCTAAAAATTTGCGAAAAGTGGTTTGGTGTAGTAATTTATTAATGTAAATGAAATTTAGTTGTAGCTGTTATTTTACTTTGCGTTTTCTTTAATTTATTCTTTAATATGACGGAGTAATAGGAATGATTGTGTTTCTTTATAATAATACATATTTATTATTTTATATACTATATTAAATTGTATTTGTCTTAAATTTACTGAGCATATCATTTTCATTTTAGGTTGAGGCACGTCAGACAGTATTCTTTAAAATCATGTTACTGCGATCTAAAGTAAAATGCAAAAGCACGTTATTTTTAGGGAACCATATGAACTGTCAATTTGTTGGCGAATTCAGACACATTGGAAAAGCATACTTGTATGAAAATACTCTGCTTAACCACTACGTGCAACATGTAGAAGATTGGCGAAAAAACTTCTAAATAAATGGCTAAGGGCATCAGTATTAACGATTTACCACGAGAAGTCTAGAACTTCAATTGAAAAATTATAAAAGGAGGTTCAAAGAGTTTGGTTAAGTTATCATTTATCAAATTTTAAAGCATTAAATTGTATGGCATTTAACATATCACAATCTGATAAATGATTACTTAACCTGCAAAAATATTTAAAGATAGTAGTAAAACAATATAAATTATTTATATATTTATGAGCAAAAACGCAAAATATATCAAACAGTTAGTTTCATAGCTTTGCAGCATTTGACTGACTATATTTCAATGCCAAGAATTGAGAATTCTCTAAATGATTGAAACAATTGTCAATGGCTCGCGTTTTCCATATTCCCAAAAACCTTGGCGAAAGTTACTTGAAAATGGGGAAAGGTTTGTCTTTGTCCTTTTAAAAAGACACCAGGCTGTTTAAAATGTAAGTAATTTGATCACATTTAAAAATGCATTAAAAAATAAGTAGTCATATCAATAAAAAAAGTAACCATTAATACAAAATAGAGATTTTTATTGAAATCTATTTAAAATATCTTTCAGAATACAACAATTTTTAGTATTATTAGCCGATTATATTTTATTCCAAGCATTTGAAGATAGCACCAAATATGTCTCCTAAAAATTAGCACAATTCAAAGGATGTTATTATAGATTAAAAATATGGTAGTGCATTAATAAAAAATATAAAAATCAAAAATATTTTAACTCAACAAATGTAAAAACTACACATGTAATAACATTTTTTGTAAATTAACAAAATATTTTCGATTTGTCCTTCACTTTAGATTACGTCTTTCACACAAAATATAAAATACAAATTTACACTTGAAAGAATCATACCACCATTGGGTAGCATTTCATGAAATTCAAAGCCTGAGTTTTCAAACTACTCCTAAAAGAACTCTCAAGTTGAAAGAGGTCACGAACAAGAACTATCTATACCATTGCTTTGGAGTTCTCAACTTGAGTGGCATACTAAAATATCAACATTAATAAAAAAATTTTAAAAAAGCAATGAATAGAAGAAAATCAAATGTTTCATAAAATGGAAACATGGCCTCGTATGAAATAACGACGAATATGGTTCTTAGCTCTATTATATCACTGTGGCAAGATGTTGAGCCTTTAGTTATTAAATGCTTCAAGTTTCATGATGGAATTTATGAAGCTAGTATGAAATATAAATATGTTTCTGTACTCTCAAACACATCACATTTCAAAAGAATTACTTTGACAATAAATAAAGCAAATTCAATGTTATATTCGTGAGCACATTAATAACCTCTCATTCATTACAAAATATTTTGATGGCAGTGTGAAAATACATCTCACATGTACGATCAAAAATATAAACTCACTTTTACTATGGAAAAAATGTTCTCAGGAAACTTGATCCTTTGAAATAAATGTGCTATAAACATTTAGGATAAAAACTCGAATTAGTCAATGGAGATTCAAGTCGTCTGGTGCATGTTAGAAATTGTCTCGATTTCAAGTTTCGTTCGCCCGGCGCACGTCATTATTATTAAAGTCGTAAAAAAAGCACACTGTAAATGAAATAGGTTAACACAAAGATAGAAATCATTCAGATACGTATTATTAAAAGATCATTGTCATGTATCATTGTACAGAATCAATATCACTAGATTTGTGATACAACTAAATGTACTTATAGAATGGTATATTTTTATGAACTCAGCCAGCCAGAAATTATTGAAA
The DNA here is from genome assembly GCA_900660155.1 of Hofstenia miamia. Lineage (NCBI taxonomy): Eukaryota > Metazoa > Xenacoelomorpha > Acoela > Hofsteniidae > Hofstenia > Hofstenia miamia. Next base: position 305,212 of record CABFPE010000648.1, on the reverse strand, counting down.
AATAAATTTCAGTATTGCTTCAAATATAATGAACAAAATATAGTGTATGAAGCAAATAATACTAAATATTTATGTAAACAAAATTTGAAATATAAATTAAACACTACCTGATTTATAAATGGAACAGTGAATATTAAGCCAATGATTGGGATATTTCGCATGAAAGTTAATATAGTCGGAAAAAAGCCTCTAAATGCATTTAAAAATTAGCGAAAATGTATAAAATATATGGTAAAGTATTTTATTAATGCCAATAGAGTCAAAGCAAATTTATTGCTGAAATGTATGCAAAGTCTATAAACACATGACCAAAAATATTTACAAATCTATTTAAATATGCAATATTAATTAAAGGGCAATTTTAAAAGTAATTAGACAACGCATTGAGTTTATTATCTATGCCCAGTAATGTTTGCCTATTTAATAAAAATTGTTCTATTTTTTTCTTGAAGTGTTTACAGTTTTTCTCACATTTTATATCAATACTTAAATCATTCCATAAAATTGAACATTTAAAAGAAAATGAGTCTTATTGATAATAAAAAGTGTTTTACTTCTTTTATTGATTTTGATGTAATTATTAAGAAAACTGAATTCGTGAATAAATTTGTGAATCATACATAAAGATTGATACTGAATAAAGTAACTTGTTTATGGATACATGTTTTTCAATATAATTAAGTGTTCTAAATGCCTAGTTAAACACTTTGAAAAAGAAATGCATAGTAATTAAATTGACATAAAACAAATGAATTAGTTCTACATGCGACGATTTTCCTACATGACGCAAATGGTACAAATATTTTATTCCACATGCAATCTTTAATTTGTGGGAGAGAAATTATCGAATTTTAAGTTTAGATGAAAAGATGATAAATTGAGTTTTATCAGAATTGGTTTTTAGTTTATTACAATTGAAATATGTTACGAGGTTGCCAATATCGTTTGTCAAATGTTTACTTGCCTCAAAGGGATTTTTTGCTGTTCGTAATATACGAATATCATCTGTGTATTCGTAAATAGTTCCATTTGTCAAGGATTTTAGAATATCATTTACGAATAATGCAAATAGAATGGGTCATAATACAGTTCCTTGGGGCACACCAAGATTTTTAGTAACGTACTCTGAAAAAATATGGTCGATTTTAACTCGTTGTTTGCGATTGCTTAGAAAACTCATAATAAAATTTATTGCATTGAAACTGAAACCATGTGGCCTTAATTTTTCTTTTAAAATATCGAAATTTATTGAGTTAAATGCTTTACTTAAATCAAGTAAGGCCACCGCTGTGAAGAAATTTTGATTTGTATTTATTTTAATCTTTTCTGTGATTGATAAAATCGCATCAGATGGATTGAACTTAGGTCGAAATCCGAATTGATTACTTGATAAAAATTTATTGTCATTAACAAAGTTGTACATTTGTGCAGCTAGAAGTTTTTCAAATATTTTTGAGAAAGGGTGTGTTATACTAATTGGTCGGTAGTTCAATGGATCTAGTGGTTCTCCTTTTTTATATAACGGTGAATTATCAGATTGCTTTAAAAGTCATTATTTATAATACTTTGGTTGCATATAATGAAATAAATAGCTTAATGTTTTGATACTAACATACAATATTAATGCTGTTAAGGACATTAATGACATGCACGAGCACAAAAAATATTTTTGTAATGACATGTAGCTAATAGCCACATTTCAAAAAACCCTTTCAATAGAGTAAAATATATGCGAAATTTGCAGGCAATTGAGTAATAATTGTAATTTAACAAACCCAAATAATAGAAAAAATCCATAAGTTTCAATGATGATTCCAACAAATGGCCATCCAAGTAAGACCACTGTAATGCCTCCTAAATTCAAAATAACAACTGCAGAGATAAAATGGAAATTACCTATAAATAAAGAAGTTGCTTTCAATTTGTGAAACTGGAAGAAAAATTTGAAAGTTCTTTCTAAACCAATTAGAAAACCCAAGCCAGAAATAAACAATAACTAAATGCAAAAATAATTTTATAAAACCAATATTTGACATTAAAGCATTAATATCTTAGGAAAATTTCGACAGTATTTCATGTGTTTGAAAAGAGACATTGTTAAAAATCAGTTTTCTGTGAGATAACTTTGTCATACGTTTAACAAATTCCAAACGTTATTGGAACCACCTTGTTAAAACGATATGACGCTACAAGCAATTGCCATATTATAATTTAGTGTTGGAAACCATAAATTAATCTGGCTATACTCTAATCAGAGGTTCTCAAACTTTTGATGTTCTAGAAACCTTGTTAAGACCTAACATTGTTTGCGGGAATCTTGCATGGATGAAGAAAGTGGCACTTGGCAATCATACCATAGATAAACAGTGGTGATATGCATCCATTGATAAAGGACCAGATTATCAACCTATTAAAATCGTTAGATTTACATTGTAGTTAAGACCACCATGCAAATTTTATTAATACTTTTATATTATGTGTGTCTTTGATGAATTATTTAATAAAAAAATGAGTCGAGGAGTCTTGAGCTTCTCCCGCGGCACTTTTAGACCCTTGCTTTAGACAACTAGTAGTTTAGCTAATAATTAAACAAGATAGTAAAGTTAAAATTTATGAATTTTGAAAAGTATATTGCTAGCTGGTATTTAAAACAATTCTTTTTAGTTTTCAAGCAAATGATTTAAAACTTACATTCCCAATTGCCAAAAGACCCCTATCAAAGAATAAAATAACACCAAGAAACAAAAAGAAGGAGCCAAATGCGGATAAACCAATTCCAATTTCTAAAGACAACTTATATAAACCCTATTTCGTATGTTGACTTACTCTGAAAATCTGTGAAGCCAATCATAATAAAAAACTAAATCTAAATAAATAATTATGCAAAACATATAAAACAGATAATTAAAATTTACAATGCTACATATGAAAACACAGCAAAATCACAAAATGTTATTAATAAAATATGTTAATAGAGCGAATTGTTAAATGGATAACTAGATAATATTTTGTAGACTTGCCTATAATTGTCTATATAATTCAAGAAAATATGTAGTCATGAAATAAAAAATTATCAACATCAATTTCAGAAAGCATTCTTCAAAGCAATAATTATATACAGTATATCACAAAAATTTGTACACCCCTTAGTTTTTTCCTTAAAATAGGTATTGCTGTCGTTATTATGAATGAAATTAAACGAAATTTTCAGTAGAGTTGTATTAAAATGCATAGATAGAGCACATGTTGTTACAAATTAGTTACTTAAATATTTCAGGAGGTATACAGAAAAATGTAATTAATACTACATTCAAAATTATGTACACCCGTTGATAAAAAGTAATAACTAGCAATTTTTCATTTAATTATTTAGTCTTCTGATAATTTGTTCTACCTGACTGTTCACTTTTGGCATTACATCCTGTCAAAACACTGCTAGCATGTTTCATAAAGCGAAGGCGTTGTGTTGCAAGGAGCTATCTATATTGGAGAGAAATGGCGCCAAATGAAGAGTTATCACATGATTTGAAAATGATTCTTGTTAAATTGCATAGCAGTGGTATTGGATATAAAAAAATAAGTGGTAAAAGTGGTTCAGAAGTTTAAGAGGACTGATACTGTGAAGGCTTGCCGTGGCTCAGGTCGTCCTTCCCTCTTGACTGCCCGGGATAGCCGTCACATTGAGCAATATGTGAAAAAGGATAGCCATCGAAGTGCTTCATCGTTGGCAGACGAAGTGTTTTCTGCTAATGGCAAAACTGTATCTGCACAAACAATTCGTCGAAGCCTAAACAACAATAGGCTACGCGGACGGCTTACTTGGAAGAAACCAATTCTGAGTGACAGACACAAATCCAATCGCCGTTTTTTGCCAAAACCCACCTAAAAAAGGAACCTACCGTTTTGAAGAATATACTGTGGCCAGACAAGAAAAATTTACCTGTTTGGATCAGATGGCATTCAAAGAGTTTGGCGACGACCATGAGAAGCCTATCATTAGAATTGTACCCTGACTGTGAAGCACGGAGGTGGAAGTATCATGATGTATGAGTAGTGGAGGTGTTGGGCAATTAAAATTTATAGAAGGGACGATGAATGCAAAGCATTATTGCGACATGTTAAAAAATAGGATGATGTCAAGTCTCAAAACAGTGGGAAGGGGCCATTTTCACCACGATAACGACCCCAAACAAGCATCTAAATTTACCATTAAATATCTTTCAGAAAGCAAAGCAAAAGTATTGCCATGGTCCAGTATGTCGCCGGATTTGAACCAGATAGAACATCTATGGTTAGTTTTAAAGAGGAAAGTAGAAGAGAAGAAACCGCGCAATAAAGTCCAGTTGAAAAGAGTCATCCAGGAGAAATGGTTGTCGATCTCACCAACAACATGTGCCAATCTAGTTGATTCTATGTCCCGAAAACTTGCTGCTGTAATCGAAAACACGATTCACACCAAATATTGAATATGAATACATTTTCGTTGTTGTTTTCAAAGGTGTCAATAATTTTGGAACGGGCATTATTTACACTTTCTCTCATAAATTTTATAATTTTTATGTCAATCTACTGTAATTACAAGAAGCGATTTTATGTGTATTAAAATATATCTTGTTCAAATTTCGTTTCATTGCAATCAATATAACGAACGCAACCAGTATTTTAGAGAAAAAAGCTTAGGGGTGTACAAACTTTTGGGACATACTGTAGTATATTTATATATTGCTTTGTATTGCGAAAAAGTAAAATTAAAAAGCCTGTCATACAATAATAATCATTGACAATAGTACATATCACTAAAACGACGGGACAGAATTATCACTTAATTTATGGCTACTTTCAAAGACAATTTCCAATTCTACCAGCTGTATCTGAGATTCGCATGCGCTATCTTTAAACAAATATCCTGAAGATGAACTATAATTCGATAAAATTATTCAACTGATGCAGGTATAAGAAGCTTTAAGGGATCGCGTTCATAGTTACATAAAAACGCAAAACTTCAAAATTATAATTTAATACAAACTCACCCATCCATTCTGAAAAACAGCAAGGGTGGCGTTAGGGTCCTGTGAATTCACTAATATTCCGGCAACATAGATAGTGGTTTATGTAATATATATATATATATATATATATATATATAAAA
>CABFPE010000648.1:287243-299979 GCA_900660155.1 Hofstenia miamia | reverse complement strand
ATATATATATATAAAAAACTACCAGGTTATTTAGAAGAAATGAATTAAGAAATTACATTAAACACAGAAAGTTAATTGATAAATTATTTTTGTTTAAAGGCCTTAGTACCACTCCGCAGAGATTACGAGATCCATTCCTGAACTGTAACAAGATACGTGGTATTTAGACTAGTAAAATATAATTTGTAAATCCTAGTAGACATATAAAATGTATATTACTGACAGTATTCTATGTGCATCAATAGATAAATTATGTGCAAATTAAATAACAGCCCAGTGAAAAATAAATATTTTCAATAAAACCATATAATATTAAAAAAATTAATGGTTTGCATAGATATATTTTACATCTTTCCTGGGCAAGCCACCCTACAATCTCCAGTAAAAAACATTAAAATACGCAAGTGTATTCATAGGATTGTAGCGATTTTTTACATATTAAGAAACCATTTCTGTATTATATCAGCATGTTACCGTATAATCTGGCCAAATTTTAGATTGAGGAAGCCGTCATAATTTTAAGATCTACAATTGCATATAGTAATTGATACAAGCGCTTGACTTCGGGTGTCCCACTTCACAATGGGTCTGAAAATGATCTCTCTCACTTGCCTCTATTTGAAGAAATAAAGCTTAACATTGTCTTAAAGCATGCATGACTACATTTAACTTTCAGGGATGATAAATGCTACACTTCTATTTAACCAACTCCAATCTACACCTATGAACTTTGAGTTGTTGATCTTGGACGCATGCTTACACTCCACGTGGTTTTGTAAATAAATTAAATGATTATCCAGCCAAAAAAGGCGAAACGTCTCAACACTTTTGACAATAGCATAGGCTTCTAATTTAACGGTGGGACACTGGGTCGCAATTGTACCTAACATGTACTAGTGCTCTCATTACTAATTTACACAATCTCTCTATTTCCTTCATCAACTCCCCGTATTCTTGTCTATTTTTTGCCCTGTGATAGTTTTCCCTTCTCATTGCTTCAAATACTTCGCTAGTCTGAATGTTAGTGGTATAGGCCTAGTATCTGAACATTCTCATGAACCCTACGATTCCTGTGTTTTACGCCACACTGTCTACTCAATCCCCAATGAAGCATACCTCTAATAATAGGGGATCTACTTTTTCTTATATAATCGTTACTTGTTGACTATGTCTGCTGTTTTGTCCAAGAACAGTGTTATACACAACTACAATTAATATTTTGGCGAAGGTGCACGCGCACAAAATAATATAGGGTAAAAAACGATGAGAAATGCAATAACATACTTAAACAGTTTAAAAAATAATAGATAGAGACCGATAAATTTGCATAATTAACCAAATTCGTTTGTAGATGATATAAAGTTGCATGCTAACACATACGAAGATGGCGGTTCTACATGTCTCCAGCAAAACGTAAACCGCATATCAAGCTGGGCTGATCACTGGGGAATGAAAGTGAAACCTGAAAAGTGCATGTTACTTAACATTAACAAGAAGATACAAAGAAAATTTTCAATTGATGGCCGTGACCTTCCTGAAACCCAATGTGTTAAGGATCTTGGTGTGTGGGTATCAGATGATTTAAAATAGGATAACCATGTTGATGCTGTGGTTAAACGTGCATCGAGATTGGGGGATTGCTTAAACACGTTCTCGCTAGTTCGTCCTGTCATGGAGTACGCCGCCACTGCCTGGTCACCTCAATATGTTACACTCAAGAAAAAGCTGGAAGCTGCACAGAAGCGTTGTTTAAATAGGGTCAATGGTCACCCATTGGAAGCGCGTAAGGAAACAATCGACCTGGTCACAACCTACAAGATGCTCAACAATCAGATGTGCATCAACAAGAAAGAATACTTTGAAATGGCGCAATCAAGCGCATTGCGTTTCAATTCGAAGAAACTATAAAAAATGGTGCCGGACAAATATAAGTGCACATTTTCTCAGTGCCTGCGTGGTAGACAAATTGGAATTCTTTGCCAGATAATGTCGTCACTTCGACGTCCGTCAACATGTTTTAATCTGGATTGAGGTGTGCACGTGAATAGAGCAGCCAGACCTGTAAAGGTCAGTTTAAAGGTGGGTTTAGAATTATGAAGATGAACTACATGCTGTTATGTGCCAAACAAGTGAAAGGACCTTGCTTTTGATTATAATTTTATGAATATTCAGTTAACCGACCTTACATAAGCAAAGATACAAGTGTAAACTAACAAAATGAGATTTTCGGTTTTGAATTAATTTGCGCATAGTGACTTCTTGCACTACATGCTACAATTATAAAAGGCCCTATGTTGAGTCCCATAAACATGTTCAACATCTATTATTTTTTAAACGTTTTACGAATATTAATGCATTTCTAATCATTTTTATTATTGCTGTACAGAAATAGCACTAGATATTAGTTCGCCAAAAACATTGCAGGATTAGTCATTCATATTAAAATAAAGTTAGATTAACACTGCTTAATTTACAGAATTTAGAGAGAAATTGTCAGGAAATTATGAACTATTATATTACACTGAAGAAATTCCATAAGAAATTAAAAATTTAAGCAGTTAAATAATTAAAAAACAAAATAATCTCATTTGTATTTACAAATTTATAGTTTTTATTCTTATAAAAATTGAGATTAACTAAATTACAGAATGCAATAAATCCATTATAAATTGGTTATCATTAATTAAGGTATGTATAGACCTTAACTCTTTACCCAACACTAAAAAAATCCAAAAAAATAACGAACATGATGAAATTAAATGCACTTCATGGTTGGTTACAGAAGAAAAAGAAAATATGAAATATGTTGACTATCAATATATAAAAATGAAAATTAACAAACACGTAACCCACTAACGGAGCTAAACCTTGGACACAACGGTTCATCTCAAAAAAACTTCGTCTTTTGACATATATAATAGAACCAAATTTATCTATTTGGCATATAAACGAATACTAAATTTACATAAAGCAGCCGCAATCGCAATACTTCTTGTTATAGTATTTTGCGCTAAATGCTGTTTTTGGTATTTTATTTAGTATGGACATTTGAGCCATATGAACATCAAAATTTATATAGAAGAGAAAAATCTTAATTACAAATAGAATTTTGTGTAATTTTATAATAAAAAAGTCGAGAAAGACACAATATGTGGGCAGCTATAACGCTGGTATCAATTAAAACAAAAATAACACTGCAAGGCCAACGTCGTTTTTTGCGTTTTGAAGATAAAACAAACCAACTTGTCTAAGTTATCGGCACTTTTGGTTTCATTGTAGGTTTGTACAATAGGAGTCTTACCTGTAATTGTATTTTGTTGTCCACCATGCATAGTTCTGAAGAGGACAGGTTTTTTGCATTCATCCCAGAATAGGCATAATGTGATATCATTACAATAATAATGATTTCGAATCATTTCTCGTACTTTGGACCAATGATTTTATATCAAAGGGTAGTTCACGGCTATTATGACGCAAGGTACCTAAAAGTGTTGTGTTCATATTACACACTAGCATATGTAAGTTTTCATTTGTGAAATAATTGTCGACTGTTATACTTCTGCCTTTGTTCAGATAGTCATTTGTAAAAATCATAATGTAAGCAGAATCATGAGAGCAAAATACTATACAGAATCTTTAGGTAAACTTGATTTTCCTCTGTAAATAAGCCAATGCACAGCATATTTGAATTGTCAACAATCCAATAATCTTTGATCCTGAATTTGTCAAGTTTTGATGGGATGTATCGAGTAAATCGACTCCTATAAAAGTCTGTAAATATTTCGTCCATCACCAAGGTCCAGGCGGATATAGACATTTCAGTTCATCATTGAAAATGTTTAAAAGCATCACGAAAGGGAACCAGTTTGTCTGAGGAGTCACATCGTAATGGATCATCAAACCGATGGGAAGCTCATAGTTGCGAGAAGTGATTGAAGCTCATTGTCGCCAGCGAGTAAATGTAATCCAATGTATGCAAGTAATTCCTCCGAAGTGGTATTCTTCAAAACGGTTTTGAAGGTTTTTCTTCCGTTGTGATTTGTATTCGTAACCACAATATCAATAATATCATGAAGAATAATCAAAAAATTCTTCCGTTCTTGATTAGTAGCATCAAAACTATTTCATAGAGGAGGCCTACCTCCATTACTATGAGAAGTAGACCATTGGCGTTAAATAAGGCAATTCTCACACTCACCACAACAAGCAACGTGTTATTCACTAGTGAAAAGACGGAGCTGAGACAAGACTTGAATGAACGAGTGACAGAGGACGCACTGACTCAGTCACATGATAAGTGCTCTGTTTTGCCCCTGACTTCAATCCAACCTAGTGACTAATTAGTTACAAAGTAGCTGAAATTGAGATAATGTAACAACAATGCATCAGTTATACAAAACCGAACAGTAATTTTTGAACTAATTGACGTGTTGTAAAAGAAATGGATTGGAGTGTATACACACCACAGAGGCAAAAAGCTTATATTCATGGCTTACATCTCGGAAATTACTCCAGATTTTCAGAAATTGCTATTTTTTGTGCTATTGTGCTATTGACTTACGATAAATTACATGAAATTTTGGCTGGATTATCTGAATAATAAATTCAACATTTCAATTCAAGTATTAACGGGGTGTGAACACACACCCCAAAGATATATTAATTGTTAAAAAAATAATTTACTAAATATTTTTAGTTACATTTATAAGAACTTTTAAAGCATGTGAAAGCACAAGATATAAATCATAATTATTGCATTTGAGCAGCTGTGTCTAAGTTTCGATATCATTCCTACCCCGAGACGTGGGATCCTGTTAAACTCATTTGTAATTCGAACAATCCCTTTGTTATGTTATAATTTTTGTTATGACCGTTTGTACGGTTCGAATTCAAATTTATTATTATTAGTATTATTATTATTATTATTATTAATACAATTAAATTATTTAGGCAAGAGGTACTAATCTAATACATTGCATAAAGTCTGCTCGAAACCATTATTTTATAGATATGGCAATGTATAAGTCGTCTAGTATAGATAAGCATGGGACGCCATTGAACAAATGTAATTACATCAAATAAAACCACTGCCGTAATGGAAAATGGTAGCTAAGACATAAGAATAACATGAAACGAGCATTTATAAATCTATCAATATATTTTAGGAGTTTTTGAAATATGATAAAATCCATACCTTAGAGATTTGGATGTTTGTAGTTTTATTTTATTTGCAGTGGCTTAGATAAATAAAATACGAAATTATGATTTTTAAGATAAATTGTAAATATGTTTTAATCAAATTTTAATAACATTTTGATGGTTATTATTATTTGTAAGATGTGACCATTTTTAAACCTAAAAATACAAGTGGAATCGCATAATATGTAAAACAATAATACGCAATATATTCAATGAATCTACAACTTGCACTTGGTTTGGCTTATCAATTGGACATTTATTTAATGCAATGCATGTTTCATTAAATTTAATGTAATACGTTAGTCTGCAACAATCAATAATTGTTTACATAATAGCGTCACTTTTTTGTGTGCTCCTATATCTTCCTGGTAGGCATGGATAACTTTCATCAGCCCAATATGCCACATATGAGGTATTTCAAGTTCCTCAAATTTCTACGATCTTCGTTTGACATATTATAGAAAAATAGCACAGATGCGCTTTTTTGCGCAACTACAAGATTTGTAGAATGCTTAATAGTGGAAATTCCAAGTATTTACATGTCTCCTTCGTTTATATGAGAATATGCTATCGAAATATTTAAAAGATATTTTTATCTTGTTCGGTTATATCAATTTTCAACTTAGAACTACTACAGCACGCGACAAAAATTGGCAAAATGTTACAGAAGCTATTAAAACAGCAATTTCACAATACAGCACTATTACATAAAGCTGTTTCAATTTTGTTTCAGTAAGAGATTAGACCTCCTTGTAAAGCAATACAGAGGGATACACGTCGTGGTAATGATTTCGTCAAATTTTCCTGTCTCCCGAGAAACATTGTCAGCAGTAGCAAAAATTTTTATTCTGCCAATGGAGTGTCCCCTTCAATTGCTGTTGATAATGGGCTACAAATTTCCAATAATGATCAGGCAATTGAGTCTTTTGAACGTGGTTGTCTGACATCCTCATTGTTAACTTTAGCAATTTATACGCTCGTGCACTATCTTGTTTGGGTAACCATCCATTCGAAAAAATGTTAGTATATGGCGGGAAATCCTTTAGAATATTTATATATTTATTGGAATCAACATTGCCTCTAACAACAGTCATTTAGAATCCTTGGGTGGATAGCGCACCCCAAACCATAACATGATGTGAAAATTTTGCCATCTTTTTCCCACTACCTAGCCAGACTTACATCACAATTTTATAGTGTTCTGATGTAAATATAATAAGCACTCATCTGATGAACATATTTTCCTTGAGGAAACCTTGCATTTGTTTACAAAATTGTCCGTTGTCAAATCAGGATTTCTTCTTGGTTTTTTCTTGTAGCCTGAGGCCTTCAACCTTCACTGTATGGTTTTTCTAATACAGACATTAAGCGATGATCGTGTAAATTCCTTTCGTGTCCTTTGCAGAGGCTAAGGGATTTCTGATTGCTGTAGCAACGAGCGATTTCTGGTCGCCTCCAAAAATCTTTCTAAATCCACTTCAAGGTTGTTTTCCAGGGTTCTCCCTCCGCGCAATATAACTATATTTTTGTTTAAGGTACGCAGTGACATTCCGTTTTTTCCATCAAAACTTCTTGTGTTAGTTGCATAGATAACATGTAGAAATAATATGTCACATTCCAGAATATACCTCGTTTTTTGCCATTGAATTTTCCCGTGCTTCAAAAGTTTTGTTATGCATTAATATTAGAATCTGCATAGAAGAACCTGGCCACCATTCCCCATGCAACTAAAGAAATCTATGTTCAAACATTTCGGACATTTTTTGATGCGTGGTATTGAGCAAATGTCATAATATGTCAATGTCTTCAAAAAGCATAATGTAAAATATTCGAATTTTTATAATGCTTCCTTAAACCAGGTTCAACTTCATTGCAACAGTGGTTGGATTGTAATTATATATTCTGCTTATACATTAAATATTAAAATTTTTGCTGTAACTCTCATTAATAAATTATGTAAGGCAAATACTGTTGTTTTTGTATTATGAAAACTAACAGAGTTTTTTTAATTTGAGAATGCCCTAGTCGCATTATTGAAAAAGTACTCATCACAAATAATGCTATAATTAGCAGTAGAGAGGGCAAAATTACCTACAAAGTCCACCAATACTTAAGATTAACATTAAAATATATATTGATGTATTCTTCCATTCCATGTGGATAATTGAGGTTTGTGATGTTGTTTCTCACAATTTGAATAATTGCTGTGCAACTTGTTCATACGAACTTTGTGTTCTCTGAAATTGCACTAATTTCAGGCATTTTGATTTTCACTGCTTTATATAATTGTTCTAAGATCTTCCATTTTTTAAATCTACCGTTCAAGCAGAACACATCATGTACTGTCCTATATCACATTACGTAATATTTTATGACTCTCAATTTGTGTATTTATTGGACTCGCAATCAAGTGCTAGTAAACCTAGTTTGCACTGGTGAATGGCTTACATCACCAATATACAATGTCCCTCAAATCCTTTCGAACTTCTGCACATCAAATAGATCTGCATAACAGATTGATTAAATATGGATTTCGACAGTAATGTATCTAATATTGACAACTGTACCTCTGCATCGGGTTTTCTTTCACTCTTGACAGTCATTGCTGCCCAAGTTTGCTAAAAGTTTGCAAACATACGTAGAGAAACTGCTAAAATGAAAGTTTTTTTTTTCAAATGAAAAACAAAACTTTGACTTTGTCAAGTCATTATTAGAAACAATAAATCTATGTAATTGAGAAAATTACTAGATATGAGAAATCAATAAACCCCTAGTTGCTTTTGAGGGTGGGAATAACATATTAAACTTGGTGTTCCCTATTTGATTGAATTCCATGTGGATCGAAGTTGTCAATTGGGTGTTCTAAGTATTTTGATAACATGTCATTTATAATATAAATTATATAGCAACGAGTTTTTTCATGTACATTATTTTATTATTTTGCATTGTATGGAAGTATTTTAGTCAAACTACTGTGTATTTCTTTTAGATGACCACATATCGTCCATTTACATGTGCTGATTTATTTCGATTTTCTAGAATAAATTTAGACCCATTGACAGAAACATATGGTATATCCTTTTACTTGACCTATCTCTCCAAATGGCCCGAGTACTTTGTTGCAGCAGAAGCACCATGTGGAAAGTTACAAGGTTACATTATGGCTAAAGCAGAAGGCCATCAGCCAGGTTAGTTAAAACGATTGTTTAATTTTGAAAAGAAGTATAGCTACGCTAGTATCTGAGATATTGTCCGAAATTTTGTTAACGATTAAGTTTATTCTTAATCTGTTTTGAATGTCATTATTTTTAATTTAACTGCTGAATATACGGGGTGGCTAAGACTTTTATTAATAAATGTATTAGCCAACTCACAAGAAGGCAAAATCTGTTTTTCATAATGTTATTATCCATCATGATAAATATGATACTATATATATACATAGTTTACCATAATATTTATATTATGGCAAATGCAAAGCATTAAATCATTTCCACAAATGTTCACATTACTTATGGCTTTTAACAAAGCATTTCCTGTTCAATATTTGAACGACCAACACATCACTGCATCTCGGCCATCACCTTGCGTTCCATGCTGTCAGTGTTGCGCCACGCTTCTCAGACAATTACCGCTAATTCATCCAAATTTGTAGACATGTAATTTCTGAAATGAACAGCGCATTAGTTGATCCTATGCAGTCTGCAGCGCAAGCATGCAAATGCAACAAATTTTTCATGTGATCTTGTTCCATATGGAAGTGCAACATCATGGATTGCTGGTGAAATATGGATTGAACCACTACCACCTTGTTTAGTTGGCATCCAATCTTCAACATTACATGACTGACTACGCATAATATGATTTTGTAACCTACCATCTTTTATCTGAAAAGAGAATGTAGCACCAATGATGTAATGGCATTCGACTAATCTTGAAAAATACCCAGCACGTGTTAACGTGACTCTGACTTGTTGTATACCTATATATTGGGCAACCAAGTTGTAAATTCCCAACCATAGAGAATGACCCTGCAAATTCTCGATGATGCTATCATACAATTCTCAGGACAAATCGGTTATCTCAGTGGTCAATTATTCTACAATTTCTTGTAAATTTCTACCTTTAAGGTGCACACTGGTACTGATTTATTTCATTATTTGATTGCTTATTTCGTTTTCATCGGCAAAAAGTTAGTGTCATACAATATTTATGTTGCAAGAATACAATTTTTAGTGGTAAGGTCATTTAATCCCTCTAATTTAATAAAGTTGTGTTTTACTTTTATGAGTATTTAGTTCCATTGGTCATAATTCAAATTCAAAAAGTTGACTAAACATGCTATATATGTTTAATTAAGAAAGTGTTTTTGCAAATATTTTACAAATAGCAAGAAGTTTTTCACAATATCTAAATCCTTGAGTTAATTTCCTATACAATACAAGCATATTCATGTTTTCATCATCTAAGCAATTGATACTGAGGAGAAGAATAACCTTTGTCGAATGCAGAGCCATGGGACATGCCAAATAAACACATTCAGGTTGTAGACAATATTGCATTCTTTTGTAACCAAAATATTGAATAGATTTCCAAGTTCTGAGGTAGTGGGTTATGGGTAATGGTAAATCCTTCTTCGGATAGTTCTTCACTCAAATATTCCTTCCACTCACAGTTAAGTTTTTTAGACGGAAAATATGTGTTAGAAGCAATGGACTCCATGTTTCTCCTAATTAAGTTTTCAGCCTCAATTGTTCCATTTTTTCAAATATCTTCCCTTTCCTTAGGTGCATAGCATGATATAGATAATGCATAATACATAGTAATATTTTAGGACGTGTTGTATTTGCAATTCAATCGACAATTTTGAGGCTGTCAAACAAAATATCAATAATTATGCATATTAATAATTGTGAATAACAGAAAAAAATACAGGTATGATGAACAATTCCGTTAATAAATCAAAATCAGGCTTAAATGTCCAGTTTAAGCCACGTAAATATTTTATCCATTCCGAACTGGATTTATTTGTAAATAGCCAGCTCGAATTATTCTGTCGTAACATAGCCTTGGTGTGAACGTATCCCCAAACGTGTACAGCATAAAATATTTAGCAACCAAAACTATTTATTCTGTTGTTGGGAATTTTTGTTTGGAATACGAATGATTAAGTAATTCAATTTTCCTGATTTTATCTTAAGATATACCTTTCCAATGCCAAGAAAAGAATTACATAAAAATGTTCATCTATTTTGGCCAACTATTCATACTAGTTAAAATATTCACTATTCAATATTTATTCTTAATCTTCAAGTCGTTTTTTTAGACTTTTCGGCATCCTATTCCAAGAATGAATCTTTATGGCATGGTCATGTTACTGCTTTAACCGTTGATTCATCTTCGCGTAGAGCAGGTTTGGCTCGTTGTCTTATGGATCACGTCGAAGCTGTAAGTGATAAGAGGCGATGTTTCTTTGTTGATCTTTTTGTTCGTAACTCCAACACTTCAGCAATTGCTATGTATCAGCATTTAGGTATGCTTTTAAAGATTTATTATTAATAGTATAGGATAGTGTATTTACCAGATTTATATTTAGCAGCTGTCTAAATAATCATTATTTCAAGTTTTAAAATTTTGTATCAATTGATGTTTATTCTCATTGCTTATGAAATTATCTTAGCTACTAAATTTAACAAAATGCTAAATTTTATTTTTATGTAATTCAAAAATAATTTCTTTCGGATTCTAGTTTTGTAGCTATTAACCCTAGAACTCCCATACCGCCTAATTGACCCGTAAGACAATTATGTTTTGCGTTCATTTCTTATGCGCTAAACTATTAAATGTGAAACTATATACATATTTACTTTGGTGAAAGTTTGGAGTATCTTACTCTTACACATTTAAATATAATTAGTATTATACCTAGAACTCCCGAACCGGTCAATTGATCGGAATCAGCAAAAACAGTCATTTTTAAGCTCATTTATTTAATTGAATACAAAAATGAAATCAAAACAAAAAGCAGAAATCTTTCAACTACATTTTTATAGAAAGAACAGTAATTTTAGAAAAATCTAGAGTACGAAAGAAATCATTCCAAAATTCAAAAAAGCTTACACTAAACACTGAAACAATTTGAACACACCCTGCTAGAGCAAGATCCACAAACGAATTTTTTACATTTGGGGCAATTACTACGTGTTTTTTATACAGACCCTACAAGTGATGCGTTTATTTGCTGGTGGATGAGATTCGTTACCTGTGACATCAACAGATGCTAGTTGTAGGTGCGGCTGACGTAGACTCACCCAGTTGCAGCAGAAATGTGCGTAGGTTTGCTTGCATCGTACCTCCAATATCTTGGGCAATTACATATGTATCCAGTCCACTATATCAAGTAGATTAAAAAAAACTGCTAATGGCCATCTTCTGGACGCCGCTTTACTTTTTCATCATTATTTTCCACTGCTGCCATCGAATGACAGCTGCTGAGTATGTACACAACTTTGTTTTTCTTGCTTTTATACGATGCCATCATGATGCCCTCTTCTTGTTCAGCAAACGCAAACTTTGATGTGTAGAGGGGTATCTGACGGCTCTCTAACTTCACTTGAACTGGGATCGCTCGACGGTTTGCTCTTATTGTTCCTACAAGGGTGATGTTGTGATCTAGGAGCTTTTGCCAAGACGTAAACTGGTGAAAAAATTGTCCGTGGTAACATTAAATCCTGAATTATGGTATGGCTCTAGTAATGTCGATACCACATGCTCACCTAAACCAAGCTCATCGCGTTCCTATCGACCAGGTATGACTCAGCACGAAGTATATATGATATTTTGGCATCACAGGCCATCCAAAATTTTATCCCAAATTTCGCTGGCTTTTGCGGATGAAGCTGCAGCGTGAACGACATGGAAATAATTGTTCGTCGACTGTTATGTTCTCATGTGGTTAGTAACAACAATGGATGTTTGTCATTAAAGTATCCCAAAGTTCACGGATTGGCGCGAAACGGTCTGTTTGTCTACGCTGTGGTCTTGTTGTTTTGTTGTCAAAACGCAAATAGCGAAGAATATCGTGGAATTTGTTATGGGACATCGTTTGTCTGAATATAGGTCGTCCATAATTTGCTTCCCAGAAGCTAGACAATGGTTCGTCACGGCCTTTGATAACTCCCCTTATAAGACAAAGTCCCAAAAGTGCGCACATTTCTTGAATTGTCAAAGCGAATGTGTCGTTGCCTTTCAAACGCGCTTATTCGATGGTCCTTTCCAGCAAAAGACACATGGTTTCCCGATCAATTAGTTCTAAGAATATATCAGTAGAGTTATCAACACGATTCAGAATAAACTTCTTCGCTCCGCCACCTTGTCTGATGATATGCGGACACGTGTGCGACTGGGGCGATATTTGTTCATCCATGTGGTTCCGTCAGTACTTTCAAAGTTTGAAGTAATGTCTACAAATATTCAATTCTGTTTAAAAAGGCAGCTACATCGTGAACAAAAGCATTACTTTCATTTTCATCGCCTT
>CABFPE010000648.1:272396-284396 GCA_900660155.1 Hofstenia miamia | reverse complement strand
AGCACATTATTGAATTCTGTTTCAAATGTTTTCATATTATTATAAAAACATTTCATAATAAAAATTAATCTTTTCTAACTATGATAATTTCATAACAATTTAATAAAAATTCTTACCGTCAATTTGGTAGGTGAATTTTTTATGAGAACATAACATATGACCAAAACAAATTAAATGCAATTTAAACAAAACGCTTATATATTTTCTCCAAAAAATGTATTTTTTGTTTGAATGTTTGAACAAAAACCACCAAAACGAGCTTCATCAAATACCGGGCAATTGACCGGCGTGAGAGTTAATACTATAAAGAAATTCTGGTAGTCGTAGGATTAATTGCTAACAAACATTAGTTTTATAAATCATTTCTTCTAATTATTAATAAATAACAGTTTCGAAATTGCAACTATTAAGATTTCTCTAAGTCGAAAAGGCTGGAAGGGCTGACAATAGGTCGAGAATAAGCCTTTTCGTCAAAGTGTATTTTACATGCTATTTGGTACAATTGTATATTCCGTTTCCCTAGTGAAGGATGAAACATCCAGTCACATTGATCCTAGCCTACCTGGCAAAGAATTTCAGGGAGCTTTGATGATTTTTGTATTATTAGCATTACCCTAATAACTTTAGACTGCTCTGACATGATGTTCTATAGCTCAAAAATACGAACTACATTTATGTAGGAACTATAAATTTCACTAAAAATGAGAAAATTAGTATTAGACTTGAGAAGCCGTTCATATCACATCTGCATCCAACACTCTAGTTATTGTCATATTTTTTATTTTGTCTGGATTTGATAGAATGCGTTAGTATTTTTCAAAATATATTGTTTAAATTATGTACAAAAAATTGACAATAGGAAGGGTTTGCAATATAGCTTCTCCAATATATTCGTCTGAAATATGTAATGCAGTATGATATATTAGTGCGCAGTATTTAACCCTTTCTAATTAAAGCCTTGATAAACAATATAGATTCTATTCTATAGTACAATTATAATATGACAATGTTAGTGGAATGTGACAGCTTTGGTTGACAATCGGCATTGGCATGTTGTTGCCATTTGATTTACGACAATTATTTAAGTTTATTTGCCATTCATGTATCATGTTTGGTTTGTTACATGGGAATGATTCAAAGCAATTTTGCGTTTTCGATTGTGTTATTTTGCTTTCGTTGTCTATGATTTCACTTACATGTTGTTATTAAACTGTATTGCAGTCACTTTAGTGCATGCGTTTTGTGAATAGATTTCGTTTAGGGTATTCCTTGTATCGAAGAGTAATCCAATATTATACGGGGGGCGCTGCAGGTGACGAAGATGCTTGGGACATGAGAAAAGCTTTGTCGAGAGATCGTGATAAAACCACTGTCATTCCATTAGATCATCCAGTGATGGCTCACGAAGTCGACTGAAGTTCATTTTGTTTTTGTATAAAGTCAGCAGTAAATATAGTTTATAAAAATGTTAATTCAAAATTCATTGTGCTTTTGTTTTTTTCTCCAAGCGGACCCTTGCTAACATCATATAAGTGTGTGTTCTATGGCCAAATTATACAAACCACTGAAAATCCTTTTTCTTTAAGTGAAAGTATCCTTCGATGGCTTTGTTGCCATGCGAAGCTGGTATGCAAAGGGGGTTAAAATAGAAGATAATAGGAATTCTTTAATGACAGAAGTTTGACTAATAAGTCTTGGAATGTTGCACCGTAATTTTTGTTGTATGAGGTTATGAATTTTTAATTTTTCTTAGGCAAACTATAGGTTTTATTTCGTATAGATGCCTTAAAATTAAGAAATGACCTTTTTTGATCCTAAGTGTAAAAGTTTAATATGCATTTATGTGACCGTAACAACTATAATTTGGTGTTTTCGAATGAGCGACAAGCTTTTAGATTACTTAATTATTTTATCGAAATTATAATGATTAGTTACATTTTTAACTTTGCCTGGTTCATGGCGAATTTTTTACTTAATGAATGCTATCGCCAATAACTCATGCTTAATTTTAACTCAAATTTCAATATTGCTATAAGATAAGATATGATAAGAACTTTTATTGAATTATAGATTACCATCTATAATAAAAAAAATATAGCTCAAATGAATCTTCAGTAAGACCAGAAGTGTCTGTGTGGGAACAAGCTGACTGATGCTCCACCAGTCGCATGTCTGCTGCATAATTTACTTTCTCTATAGTTGGTTCCAACGGGTATGAAAGTACATAAAGGATGTTTACCATCTGAATCATTTATTTTCTTGAAGAGCTTCGCATCTGCCATTTGTATATATTTTCTAATACTGGTGTTTTTATCAATGATTCCAAATCTTACGCCCTTTCGATGCAGTTTATCAATTTTGTTCACATTTTGCTTGTTAATTCCTCCCAAAATGGAGCATCCATAAATGATTCTACAGTGTCCAGTTCATCTTTATGAAAACCCAGATGCTTTAGTTTAGTAAAAGGAAAAGTGTGGATGTTGCACAGGCCATGGTTTTACTAGTACAGCTATCCCTCAAGATATGCGGCTAATTAATCCTTCAATACTACCGCAGACCTAGAAATCGAAATAACTTGAATAAAATAACCAATGGGAGAAAAATCAATTATGCCAAGAATTCTATCATATTGATAAAAAACAATTTATCAAAAGTTAATTGAACACTTTTCTCTTTCATTTCGTTTTACAATTTTCGGTAGCACGTGTGCACTCTTTGGTTGCAAAAGAAAGCAACCTGCCGGATCTCCTGCATTTTTTGGGGTTTCTCTCAAGCATATGGCTTGCGACGCTTAATAGATACGCTTAGACTCAAATTTAACATTTTAAAATAATTTTTTTAATTAATTTAAAAATCTCATAACCTGAATTATCCCACACACAACTTGAGGGATTAATATTTTTGCCGCATATCTCGAGGGATAGCTGTATGTGTATTAAAGTTCGTCTTAGTATCAAATTCAATATCTATAACCCTGAGAGAGGAAGTCCACTTGAGCTCATTGATTTCTGGGATAACTAGCATTGTGACGGGTACAGATAATTTTGCTAGATTTTTCTACATTGAGCTTCAAATTTTTCTTTTTAAATTGTTCTAAGTTGCCAATAATCTCCACTGCTCAAGCATTTTTATCGGTAAAATCACCAACTACTTCAGAATTTTTACATTATTGTAACTAGCAACAGTGCCTTGAGGGACACTTTGGTTAATTGTACGAAGAGTTGAAACTTCGACACCAGCACAAGTGCAATGGCTTCTTCCTGTCAAGAAATTGATTACCCAGTTAGAAACAAACGGATATACAATAGGGACGATGCTGGTTAAGCCGGAAAGGATACTTCTACGTTTCAAATGCTTTAGTGATATTCAAAGCTCTGATGGTAGGGAAACATTCTTAAATTAAAAACATACTAGTTAAGAAACAGCGTGAATACATGTAAGATGTTTAAAGAGTTAATTTTCATTAAAATACCAAATCATTCTTTTTTCTTTCTAGTACTAGCAATAATATTACTAATATCAGGCATCAATATTGATTCTTTTCCTTTTAAAAATGATATTTACGAATATTCAGAATTCTCTAATATATTGCATTCAATTTGTTTAAATATTTTCAAGTAATATTTCTCAGAATCTTCTAATCAAAATTTCAGAATTTTGACAATTAGTTTCTGAACTGAGTACAAATTGTATTTTGTACATAACTGAAACTTGTAGGCCCGTTGATCATGATCATTCGTCTTAGTCAATGGATTAAGTTTTAAAAATAGTTGATTTCATACTGCTCTGAGTTATAATGCGAATATAAGCGTAATGGGAGACAGGAATAAAATCCTCCTAAATGATAACGAAGAATTTAAGAATTTTCGCAATTCCCTCAATATAAAATTAACAAATATAAGTACTTCTAGAATAGTGCTAATAATCAAACACTCACGAATTATCAGAAAATGTTTCATTTTATAATTATTATTGTTTTGAATTTCCACTGCCTTATAGTTGCTTATTCGAATATCCTAAACGTGGGTAAATCCATCAAATTTTGGAAAAGATACGAGAAAAATTAACAGAGGCAAAAAAACTACAACAGTACTTATTACGCGAATTCCACATATCGGCCATTCCATTCTAAACAAAGATACCAGGTAAGCACGCGTCATAGATTTTGTTGATTCTTACGTATGTAATAGAGATGGACAAATCGTAAAGATAGCAAAAAAAATTTGAAATGTCTTTTCCATTGGCAGAGATAGAGCATTTTGAATTTTCTGGAGTTTGCAGTGCAAGCATGAACATTTTTTCATTTCGAACCTTAATTTTTTGTATTAACTCTACCATGAAGGGCCTTTATAATGAAAACATGTATTTAACAAATTTTGAACACAAGGAGTTCATTTTTAAGTCAAATAGTTGATAAAATAAGGATTTATAGGAGAAATGTTGGTATAAAATTTTTATCACTTTTTTCCAATCCCTCAACTTTGTAAGAATATTTCGGGGTGTTAGCAAAAAGTTGCAATTAAAAATTTTGTCATTGACGAAAGCCTAAAACAAGTTATTCCAGTTAGTATTAAGAATTATATATGTAAGTGTTATCCTTTGCATACTTTCTGCATATACAATATTTTGAGATATTTGATGCACACACAAACATTATGAGAACCAAGTCTAAATTTAGTATATAATTAGCAGCAAGATAAAATATAGGATGTACAATTGCCAAGCAGGAAAATACAAACTAAAGTTCATTTGTCCCCTAGCTCACTAAATGTCAAAATTTTGTCTAAATGATCAAAACAAATAATATCAGTCTAAATAGAGAGCATAATCAACAATATATTTCGCTAATAATTAGCATCATCAGGAAAAGAAATTTCCCGCACTAAATTTTTTACGAAATTCGATGAAATTAATTTTATAAATTTAATATTCACTAAGGATATGAAAAAACACATTTCACTACATGCTTTCATATGAACTCAGAGTCTTTATGCAGTAAGGAAAGCTATTGATTAAACCATTAAAATATGAAATAATCTGAACATTAAAATATTTGGTTTAGATTATAACACTTTGCAAGAATTACTTATTCTGGTCATTTCTATGTTCAACAAGATGGATTAGCCATGGGAAGCTTTTTAAGCCCAACACTTTAATATATTTACGTATCTAGATTTTCAAAATTAAAACATAAAATTCATACATTATGCACTATACATGGATGATATCTTCGGCCTAGTAGCAAACAATTAAGAAGCAGAAAATATATTAAGCAAATTAAACAGTTTGGATGAAAAAATTCAATTTACAACGGAAGAGGAATTTAATAACTCATTTCATTTTATAAATGTTAATATTTTCGAAAAAATTAAAATATTATTAAAAACATTTTTAGAAAACAGACAGACACAAATCTTATTTTAAATTTCTAAGCAATGTCTCCAATGAGTTAGAAGCGATCACTCATCATTGATTAAATTCATAGGATCTTTGATATTTGTTCAATTTATGAAGAAATCCATCAAAAAATTTTATCACTCAATGACATCTTACAAACAAATCAATATCCAAGAGTTCATAGATCGCAATATTAACACTAGAAAGACTAAGTGTGTCAAAATTGACCCAAATTAGTATTTTGTTTACTTGTGTATACATTCATTAAAAACAACAGCAGGTATATGCACCACCAAATAAACTGATAATCCATTTGAATTTGCATGTATAATTTTTTTTTCATTTTTTACATAATGTTCTATTTTGAAATGCTGCATGAAAAAAATCACAAGGAGCAATGGTCTTTCTAGTGTTAAAGATACAATAAATTTGATCATTGAAAAGAATAGCATTTTAATGAACAAGTCACTTATTCACACATTCAAGATAGAATCGCAAAAAACGTTAAATCTGTAAAATAAAATGTGAGAATAGTATCAACAACATATTAAATAAGTCCTATTCGCAATCTGAAAGTGCCTACTAATTTTCAAGATTTATATAACGTTGTTTACAAAATTACATGCGTATGGTCTCTTCCGGACGTTGCTAATTATTAAGGAGATGATTGTGTTTCTATTTAAACTACTAAAATTTCTTAAATTAAAAAGGAAAAAAGATCAGTCTCTTCAGTTTTGCGGCCCTATAATATTGTTCGCATTGTATCAAACAAATGGTTCGCGAAGCGAATTTGAGGGTTGCACGAGCATGGAAATGCAATAGATTCTTAAAAATACTGTATTTTAAAATAATAACCTTAGATTTATATTTGTGCTATTGAAGGTCAACACTCTGCATTTTCAATGTACATCAAATAATTGCTACTGAAATGTAGAAATATGATTGTTTATCATAAACAGCATCATTTTATTGGAATGTAGTTCTTAGGATTAACAAAAATCATGGAAATGAGTAAAATAGCAAATTCTTTGATTTTGTTATCTAAGGCGACTTGTTGCATTAAATGTTGGCCTGCGGGGGAGTGCATTTATGGCTTTTTCGTTTATATTACTGCAAATCGCTAGGCAATGATCTTAGTAGGCCTTGACCTTACCCATGTTATTGGTAAAACCATGATTTCTGTTGTGTTCCTACTGAACATATGTGTGTAATGTAATTTCACCTCCTACTCCTGCAAAAATATCTCATCGCAATTATCAATTTGAAAAACAAGAGCTACACAAAATTATACACACCTTCAGTGAGCAAGGGTACAAGTGAACTTTTGTTCGCATTATCCTGCTTGTTAATTTTATATCTTATACTTTATCTTGCTGTTAATTATACTCTAATTTCACTTACATGTAATTTTTACCTAGTTATTACACACTAAATGAAATATCTTGTTTTAGGCAAAATACACATCAACCAAACTTGGTGTAGTTATAGTATCACAATTGCTTTCTTCAATGACAAAATATTTTTGCAACTCTTTGCCAATACCCTGAAATATTTATGCAAAGTTGGAGTATTGGGAAAGAAAGTGGTAAAACATTTTAAACTAACAATTCCCAGATAAATCTTTATTTTATCAACAATTTAATTTCAAAAATTTGTTCCTTGGATTTCACAATTGGAAAATGCATGTTTATATTATAAAGACTCTTCAAGAAAGAGTTAATGCAAAAAATAAAGGTTCGAAATGAAAAAATGCTATTTCTCACCTAATAGGAGCGATATTTCAAAACTTATTTTGGTTATTTTTATGATTTTTCCATCTTTCACACCTATGTAGGAATGAAAAAATGCGTGACAAGTGAGTCAAAAGTTTGAAAAACTGATGATTATAAATGGAATAACCCATATTCATCATTAGCACTTAATAAATACTATCAAATTTTACATAGCATGAATTCCCTCAACACTACAAAATGTTTAGCTATCCAAATTCTCATTAAGCATCGTTATACGTGCAAAAATATTTTTTAATATCAATTTTAAAGATTAAAAAACTTTAAAATTGATATTAAAAATATTTTTGCACGTATAATATAAAAATACTAAAATGCAGAGGTTATAAATTTTATAGTCCTGATTGCTCTATTAATAGAAACTAGCAATCGCCATAGCCCAAGTTAACCACTATTTTTATTTGTAAATATTCGTTGTTTTGTCTTTTTGTTTTGTTTTGTATTACTTTCTTGACGCTTTCACAATTGTTTTCAGTATTTATATTTATTGTTAAAACAATTTCTGAATATAGATTTTTCTTCTTCTTCTTCTTAGCTAATCTCAAGAAAACTATTGCTAATTTTGGTTTTGCCGTTTAAGTGCGCTAACGCTTGTTGTAGCTCAAGCCACACGTTGCTGCTTTTCATGACACCAGAAATAGGAATTTTCAGAATTAAGCAATTAATTAATTATCAACATAATAAGCATTTCCATGTAAGATATTGCTAGATTGCTAATTTTTGCATGATTTGAACTAAGAAATCAATATATTCCCTAGCTTTACCTGAGTAATTTTGGACACATGGTTTCAAGGAACAAAAATTTCAAAAAATGTTGTGGCATCATTCAGACGAGATTAAAATGTATTCACAATGGATTTTTGAATTTATATAAATTAATAACATCCATAGAACTAGCAATTATTAGTCCAAACGTAATAATAAAGGCACATACAATTAAAAGTATAACCAGTGCCATATTAACGCATGTAACAACTGCGCCATATCCCAGTGCTAGTGCTGGTGCTTTATGGGATCGTAAGTACATGAAAAATTACTTTAGAAACGCAATCGAAATGGTGCAAAAATGGTTCATATTAAGTGATAATTTTAAGCTAAGATAAGCCTAGATAAATATTATTAATTAGAAACTGGTAATCTATCTGAATAGCGGTTTTAGCAAAACATTTATGCAGTACCCTCTTATTCTAATGATCTACGGGCAAGTTTCATCAGATTTAAGAAATATTTTGGCTGTTTATCATATTAGTTGATTGCTTAAAAGCTTGAAATAATAAATATATGTTCTTCTAAGTTTGTGTAGCTAATGCCTAATTTAAACATGCCCCGGAAATATACAGAGCGAAAAACAAAAATAAAGCCGTAAGTGGTCTTAATATCAGAGAGTTTATATAATATTGACCAAGCCTTACATTTTAGGAATATCACAAATTTCTTTTGCTTCTATATCTATAGCCCTAAAAATAAAGGACTTTACAAAGAATGCGATAGAGTATATTAGAATGGCTACATCTGAAAGTAAAAATATTCGAAATATACTTCAGCAATTGTAAATCAATATCCTGTATTTTGAATATACAACAAATCATTGATTTAAAATTAAAAAAAACACTGTTGCCTATGAACGACCTCGTTTTATGTGAAGGTAATTTTTAATAATTTTTAATCAAATAGTTTCAATCATCCTAGAGATGCTTTAAATTACTAATTCTTTGCACTAATTACTTAAAACAACATTCTTCATCAAATGTGAGCTTGTGGGCAAGGTGATTTTGCAGCGTTATCAAAGCTTATTTTACTACAATTCGTTAGACCATAACTACAGTAGGTCTTGGAATAGCTAAGCATGTTTGTTACTTTTTACTTGCTTAGGGCGAAATTTAACTGTTGCTTAATCAAATTTATAGTTTCACCATTTCTGGTTTATCAAATCAGGAAACTTTATTACTTAATAGGAGGACAATATTTTGCCAGTGTAAATTTATAGGAATTCTAAAATTGACAGAATCATTATTTCAATATTTTAGTAATTTTATAATCTTACTAATGTTTTCCCTAATAATAATAAGCACACTTGGCAATTGATTTGTGACCAATTGTTCATACAGTTTTTAATTGCGATCACATAAATTTCTTAGCTGGCTACTTTCCCTGCACATGTGGAATACTGAGCCATCCCCTATTTAATTACCCACTTAAGATTAGATATAGTTTCCCATACTCTTCTCCCTGAATCGAGCACCTATACACTAACCTAGCCTACTTATTGCCCGATTCAGAGCAAAAATGGACACAATACAAACTTTAAAATAATCAATAATTCTATTCATAAACAGAAATAACAATATATTTGACAAAGATTCTTAATGAAATTGTTATCATTTATGTAGTTTCACGGAAAGTTCAAAGCAAAATTTAAGTAAATTAACATCAATATTTATTTAAAATTCTACTAGTAAATATATTTATCAGATTGACATTTATCAGTTTCACGTACCGAATTTGTTTTTGTATGACTTATGAACTTCAATGCCAATTAAATATCAACAACATGTTATGTATTAGTATATAAATATAAGTTACATTGAAAATCTTAGGCCCACTCTCAACTTAGCTTCGTTAAGCAACTGATCCTAAAAATATTTTATAAAAAGTACATTACTGAATGGTTATCACCAATTTGACTCAATTGCAAAGAAATTGAATAATGGTGTCCCAATGCCAAAAAATTGTTTGGTTAATTGCAAATGCACATTTAGTTATTATCATTGATATATAAAGCTTCAATAGAGATAAGCAGCTATACTAAAGAAAACAATTCTATAAACCTAATTTTGTGATATTGTTTGTTTTCTCAAAACGTTTTGTGATGTTATTTTTGTTCAGCTCAAGCATTAAAGACGCAAGGGGCTATTACAAAGTACATTTGACACTGATTCATTTTTAAACATCAATCTTTAAATTTGAAAATACTTGAAAATAGCAACCAATTTCTAGATTTTGAATCATTCATAATTATGATTTGCCAAAATGCTTCGTTTACATTTTTTCGAGAAAAATTATCAACACTTTGTGAAAAACTTGTCGACGGAATTATTTAATAAATAATTTCATAATGTGCTATTCTTTGACATATACTAACCTGATGATAAAGAACTTTGGTTTTTGTTAATGTCACAGCGAAACATACATATGACGTAGATTTTTTCAGAACTTTTCTACAGTAAGTCTTGTAATTTCTTTGAGTACTATCCTTCCTAGAATTACAATAATTAAGGTATTGAAATGGCAACACATATAATGAAACATTGCAAGTGCATAGGTTAAGCACAATGTTCCTTATTTAGAATTTTTCAAATTGACTCTCGAAACATCTATTGGTGAATGAACACCCTTGTATTTGTGAAAAACTGGACTAAAGTGTATTAGTATACCTGAAGTACTTGAAAATAACAAATGTTTTCTAAAAGCTCAATTTTTTCAATAATTATTCAAATTCGCGCGATATCTAAAGTCAAGATAATCTGATGTAAACAATTAGAACAGCAATTACCCACTCCTACTCTGCTGTCTATATGGCACAATTTTGAGGAAAAGTTTCGAATAGAAATATTTACTTACAGAATTTGATCGTGAGGTGAATGTATTTTTGATATTCTGTTTTATTTGACATGCCCCAAGATACGGCTGCAAACACAAAATACTAATATATGGATTATTATCATTACTGTAAATAGGATAGGATATGTTGAACAAACCTAACCTAAAATTCAACTAGCTAATCTTAAGCCAACCCAACACTACCCGAATTCATGTGCTTGGGCTAACCTAAGGTTGTGTCAAAGTTTTACACAAGCATTACATAACCACAATTTTACTAATTCTACACATTTGAGAAGTGAGCACGCTTCATGTATACCAAAGCTGGAACCGCGCCCAAGTCTGGAATTATTGGTAAAACCCGGACCGGGCCTGAAAAATTTCCAACTAAGGCTACCAGTGCGGAAAGCGAGCGGGACTTTTCAAAAGCCAGTATGATTCTTACGGTGAAACATACTGCTCTCAGTACGACAATCGTCAATAACTTAGAGATTCTAGCTTCTCTTACTGAGATTGAGAAGGTTAACTTTTGGCTAAGTCGGTTATTTACTTTTTCTTCAGCGTTCATTACCTAAATAAATGTCTTCAGTGTTTTCTTTTTACTGTTTGAATGAATAACTTGAATAAACATAAATATTACTTACAAGAGTAAATATGAAATGAGATCTCAAATCAAATATAATAATAATGCACGTTCAAAACAAGTACATCTAGAACATTCAAGAAACATGTACAAAACGATAAATATTGTCACCCGGGCTCAGGTTTAAGCGCTATCCGACCCCGAGCCTGATTTTTTTCGTGTTGATGCGGGGCGGGCCGGGCAGAAAAAATCGGCCCGGTTCCAATTTTGATATATACAATATATTTAATAGTAAGAATATATAGTAATACTAAAAATTGAGAATGTATTGCCTTCATAAACTATGCATGCCTTTCAATAACCCAATAATTACCCACATTTCTTTGCAGTGCTTACCCAATTCATATTTTTATAATTTCACAGAACTCAACATCCCCAAATCACAAATTTCGCTATATAACGTAACTAATGTGTTTCCCCATGCCTTGCCTATGTGGAGAAATGGACAAGCAATTATCAAATGAAAAATGAGACCATTTATTTTTATATATGGTTTTTAAAAATTTTCGCATTCGGGATGAAAAAAGCTTATCTGAAATTATATATATATATATATATATATATATATAT
>CABFPE010000648.1:247629-272285 GCA_900660155.1 Hofstenia miamia | reverse complement strand
TATATATATATATATTATACACATTCATTTGTAGATAATTCAATGTTTTATGCAACTACAATAACAGTTTGTAAAAAATAATGAGTACTAATTGCAAATTTACATAAATTGGTATATCGGCTGCCATATTTACTTCATTAATATGCAAGAAGTAAGTCAAATAAATAAATATTGGATATTTTAATTCTTTTATGGTACAGAAGAATTGTTCAGGAACATTCTGTCCAAATTTCAAGTGAAAATAATATTCTAATCATGAGTTTTAAACTGTTTTATTATTGGTAAATAGTGAATTATAGGTATTCACGCTATTGCGCAATAATTTCAGTCACATTATACATGGTCTAAAATCCACCTGGAAGAGTCGTTACAGCTTTTTTTTCAACGTTTTGTTTTTGAATTTCATTTCTGTTTTGCCTCAGAGTTAAATACTGCAAAAAATAAGAATTGAAAAACATTAAAAATCATTTTTTTTGCATGGTCACCTCCTTAAGCCTACAGAAGTGTGTTGGCGTTGATCTCTACCATATCCTGTAGGAAGATTCTATCTTCTCTCTCAGTGAGAATTACAAAATACACAACACTGCACATTAAATGTTCCGTATTAAGCGTTTAACTTCATAGCGCCATCTTTTGGCAGTGAAATAAATTGTAAATCTTGTCTATTATATTATTCAGTGCAATTCCAATCAGGTATGTTTTTGAATTTAAATCATGATAATTACAATTTATTACGTACATGGACACGTGCTGGATTATCCTTGGCGCTTTGTGCTTGGTCCAGTAGTTCAAGGTAATGTTGAACAATGCATAAAAGTGACTAACATACGTAGTAGAGAGTGACAATATGAGGTAAACATGGGCCAAAATAGGGGAAACAGCGATTCATTTGGTATTACTTAACGTCTTCGATTTTTCTCAAATCAAGTAGTGATTAACATCAGCAACTTTTGAATAATCAATCTAAGCTTTGCACCCGACGCGAAACCCGAATCGGGTTGGATTTAATTGGGTACCCTATGTATGTCACTCTCTAGTTCCTAACAGTGGAATGTCCACCCCCCCGTCAGGATTCAAAATTTGATTTTGACTGGATAAATCAAAAAATGAAAAATTTAAAATCTAGGATTGTGAAATTCATTTTTAGGGTCTATTTTATCAATATTTTCAAAAATTTTCGCGGGATTTTGCCCAGCATTAGGTAATGATGATGTCCCCCCGTCAGAAAATCCTGCGTACGCCGCTGGTTCCTACTGTCTCTTGATCTTGAGACAACTAGTAATAAGAAGTTATTGCGGTAAGCAATTTTGACTACATTATCCAGAATTGTGAAACAAACATAGGACACATACCTTAACTTTAAGCCTATCTCAGTCGGACTTTTTTCACTTCTAAAACTTGATTGTAAATCATTACAGGCTTGCATATGGAAATGCGATTGTCTTCCATTTCCATTCCATTTCCACGACTATATTAAGAAAATTTTTATATTACATTAATTTCCATATTTTTCCATAGCTCTTAAGAGCTAGTGGTTAGGATTCTGTGTGGCCAGAATTTTGCTGGTTTCAGTTCCATTCGATTTGGTCCCATCACAATCCCATGAACTATTTGGCCAATTAGCCTTATTGGTCCCACAGACTAACTTCTATTTTGATCAAAATCGGAAAACAATCATGCATAAAATTCTGAAATCGTTGGTTCCAGGTACTTCATTTTTGGTTCAAGTCCCATATTTTAGTCACAGTCCACTGAAATATTTAGTAACAATCCCATGAGTCTGCTCCCAGTATATCTCAGGAATTGAATGTTCTCGTAGAACCTTCTAGGGTTCTTCAAATTAACTATAGTGAAAACAAAAATTATAATTCAGTTCAAATCCGTGGTTAAAACTGCTGAGTTACGCATAATAGAATTTTGTAATGCTTTTGATAACGGCCTCAGCCATTGTGATTTCAATTACAAATCTAATAATTTTATATTTCAGTCCTATTTAAAATTGAATTAATATTTAATAATTTAAAGTTATATATGCATGGCGATGATATATGGAAAATCCATTCTGTAAACTCCTGCATTACATAATTTTTGTAGATAATTCCATTAAATGCGGTGTCGTTAAATAGTAAAAAATGTAACGAATGTTAGATATCACTATAGTTATAGTTGCCAGTCTTTAAATGTCTTTATGCGATTATTTAATCAATATCATTAAACAAATTTTTTCGCTGTATTCGCTCTGCTTTCATTAATTCAGACTTACTTTGGTCATTTTAATGGATGTTGAGACTGTTTTTAAAAAATTTAATTTATATTTAACCAAACTTAGGGAGCATATTCTATAGCGTTGAAATGACTTTTTGAAATTGTTTCGCCATAAATTTCCATTCCACAAAATGAATTTCGTTTCAATTCCATTTCTATTTCCATAAACTGGAAATGGAATGAAATGAAGTGGAAATTTCCATTTCCATATGCAATCCTGAATCATCACCACCACCGCCAAGACAATAATTTTAAGTATACATATACATGTAAATGAATATAGAGTGAAAAATGTTACAAATTTTAGCAAGTTCTTAGGGCTTTAGAGAGAGCATCCTGAGATCAGTGTCCCTTTTGAGGATTTCTCATTCTTGTAAAATGGTCTTTTCTGTGCATTAACAAATACAATTTATGTTGATGTTCACAAGTGTCATTCGAAAATTTAAGGTGAACAATTCACAAAATTAAACATTTGGAGAGTTATATTTTACAATATAGTTTTCTCTTTAATTTATTTTTGATTGAATTACCATTTTATTTAAGTTTTCTCAACACAAAATTGGAACGTGCCCTACCCCTGTTTTAAAAATCCTAAAGCCGCATTTGTTTCCTTCTTATTGTTAGAATAAGTTGTTAGTGCACAAAATTTCTTACAATGATGGTAAAAGAAACCCAATATTATGCAATGTTACCAGTAATAAATTTCTTTTGATATAAATGGCTATCAACAAGCGATGGCTTGTCGATTTGATATGCAATTTTGATATCAACTGCAAACTTGTTAGCTTCGTGAGCATGAATACAGAAGATTTTGAAATAGTTGATTAACTGAGTTTCTTGAATTGACACGTATGAAATGAATTTGAATGTTCTGTTCGAGAAAAATAGTATCATATGCCAATTACTTGTTTGAAGCCAGTTTAGCAATGAAATGTAATCTTAATTGCCTTTTTATTAAGATATTAAACGATTAATACGTAGAATATTGTTCAATAAAATATTCATATAACCTTTAAATATAAATCATGAAAAATTTTTAAAAAAATTTTAAATTTCTTTATTTATTTGCATTGTTTATAGTTTTCTTCAAATTTTTCCCTTTTTTTCTTTACAAATATAGCTAATCAGAATAGAGTAGTCATCCATTGTCGTAGCAATTGATCCCTTAGTTCTTCCCATGCCCATCCCACAACCCCATTACACGCGTTGCAGATACGGATACAATACAGAAATTTAATATATTTACTAGTTAATTAATAATGTTGATTTTATCTTATACTAAATGTTGTTTTGATATGATAAGTAAAAACAAAACCTTTCGAATTTAACCCTAACAATCCCAGCATTTTTTACAATTTATGATAGTTTTATAAACAATTTAAGCACTTGGCAGTCAATAAATAATAACATAAGTTTAATAAAATATCTTTTGTACATCATTATTTTTTGCAAAATATATTAAGTTTCTGATCATGCAAATATATAGCTTGTTGCCGGCTTTCCCACACATTTTCAAAATATAATCTTGTTTTATACTCAAATTGATAAAAACAGAGTAGAAGGGGTAATTAACATTCAAATATATCAATGAATTAGAAATACTACTGAGAAAGATTATTGGGGACAACAGCATTTTCAACTATATTAATGGAAAAGCTTGTTATACCAAAGTCTCATACCTACTTAAAGCTCTTTTCAAAAGAATGATAGATTATATGCAATTCAAATCATATTTTTATAGTCTTTTATGTTGCTTGATTCCAAGAATTCTAGTTTGACCTTAAGAATATATGGCCTCAAGTTCGTTTCAGAGAAGGTAACTGCATTAAAACGGTGGGGTGAAATTTTTAGCCACCACCAAAGCTTTGTCCAATACAAAGCACTATTTTAATTATAATAAAAGTTCTAGATTTTTTCATTTTCAGTAAGTATGAGTGTGTTAATCTCTAGTATTATTTTCATCTCGAAACGAGCACTACTTCCAGGTGAAAGTAAGATTCGGTTCCGCTATGACAAAAATCCCTGCACCATCCGCAATTTGCATAAATTTGAGTCGGTTTTCATCTGTTCCATTAAATTGCATTGTTAAACCATGCTAAATTTGAAAATTTATAAAAAAAATTTATATATATATATATATATATATACACTGCGTTCCAAAAGTCACGCAATTTTTATTGGTCGCAAAGTCTAACTGTATGTTATTTGTCAGCACGTCATATTATATCACGTGAGTTATATATAAATGGGGTTTGAAAATTTATGACTCACTTTTTGTTATTGTAGATAATTACTTGCAGACGCGTATCGAAATTATACAATTATATTATGCAAATATGAAAAGTGCCTCAGCATTTCAACGCAACTACAACAATTTACATGGTCTACACAACAATAAATTTTCATTATCCTCAATCACTCATCTCGTGCATCGCTTTGAGCAAACTAGTTCAGTACAAGATGCTCCCAAAACAGGTCGACCTAGCTTGCAAGATGACAGGACACAAATTGTCCTAGAAACGCTAGAGAATCTGAAGGCTGACCACTCTCATGATGTTGCTAGTTCATCTCAAGTTGCCAGAATTTCTAGAGTGCCAATAACCAGCGCTTATCGTATTCTTCGCAATGTTATAAACTTATATCCATATCGGTTGCAAACTTCTCAAGTTATCAGATGCAACAAGATTAAGCGCGTAGAATTCGCTAATTTTATTCTCAACAGTGGTATTAACATTGAGTCAATTGTCTGGTCGGACGAGACGTATTTTTCATTATGTGGCCAGGTATACCGATATAATTGCATTATATGGCCCTCAGAAAAGCCTAAAAAGATATATGAGATAGATATGCACAGTCCTAAACTTTGTGTGTGGTTCGGTTATTCTGCGAAAACCAAATTAACTCATTTCTTTTTTCCCTCAACAGTAACAGCGGAAAACTATGCTGCCATGTTCGCAGAACATGTTGTACCTCAACTACGAAGAAAGCGGTTAATTGGACAAGTGACATTCCAACAAGATGGCGCACCTCCGCACTTTCCATTGTTGCAAGAAATGCTATCTCTTCAGTTTTTCCTGATGACAGGATTATTGCACGTGGATAACCTCAAAACTGGCCCGCCTAATCACCGGACCTAAATCCACTTGACTATTACCTATGGTCCATAGTAAAATCGCGTGTTTATTACAACTGGCATGCTAATAATTTGGATGAACTGCAGGAGCGAATTCGGGATGTTATAAGTAATATCNGGGGGGGACGTTCCACCATGTCCCCCCCTGGTTACGCCACTGATGCCAAGGAAAGGTACAATTGAGAATAGGCGTTTTAAAGGGATGCTTTTTCTCACGAAAGTTTATGAGCAAAAAATACATAGAAAAAAATTACCGCCTATGGCAGTATTCAAAGAAAAGAATTTTCTCCACTGACTTAACACTAGAACGGCCAAGTAGGTCGAAATTGACCGAAATTAGAATTATGTTTACTTGTGTATGCATTCATTAAAAACAACAGCAGGTATATGCACCACCAATTAAACTGATAATCCATTAGAATTTGAATGTGTAATTTTTTTTTTCTTTTTACATAATGTTCTATTTTGAAATGCTGCCTGAAAAAGAATCACAAGGAGTAATGGCCTTTCTAGTGTTAAGGATGTCTCGGAATTTTTAATAACAGGCAATAGTTATATGAATGAAGATTCCACTGCAAAATTGATTTAAGCATGTAAGGTGGCATTTTGTCTAGTGATAGATAGTTTTAATTGCCATGTTAATGAGATGATAACAAATAGATCAATTCTTTAATGGCTGTTAGGAAGTTGTATTCACCATTAGTATTTAACCAAATACACCAAGTTGTGCATAATGTGGCTAAGAACTCACATCATAGAAGATTGTAGAATGATTTAAGCAGACATGGAATTCCTTGATATTGGGATAATATAAACTCATCCTTTTTATGGGGAAATGCAATGTAAAATATTGACGAAATTCATGCCACAAATAGGAAGAAACTGATCAAAAAGTAAAAGGCTTATTAAATAAGTTGTCAATAAGTTAAACTTCAGTTCAGAAAACTGCATAATAGTCAAGCTTTTACAAAGTCTTCATAATACCAGACAAAAGCATTACTCAACTAAAAACTTACCCACGTGTAATTTCAAGTTTAATTACATGTGCTGACATTGTAATGGAGTAAATATTGATGTATGCATATAAATAATTTGTTAAAATTATTGAAAATTCATAGTTATTTTAAGTAAATGACGTCATTGAAAGTAGCACGGAAAACGTTGATGGGATCATTCCAATATCAAAAGCCTTTGAAAGCCGAATGCTTCCCTGTTCTCTAAACCTATAGTTGTAAAGAATAGTGAAAAGAATTGTAGTGATCTAAAAATTTTTTCTCCATCTTTGCACTACATTGAAGATGACTACTCTTCCCTCGTAGTTTGGTCAAAAAATAACAAAATGATGTTTAATAAGAAACAATGTGAATATATCTCTTATCCTATATCTGATTCGTCTATTCAAATTGAAGATTCAATGCTTAAGCCTATTGCATATGTTAAAGATCTTGGTGTGTATTTTAGTCATGATTTGTCCTGGACTTTACATGTGTCTGAGAAAATAAAAAAGTGTAATTATTCTTTTATGTTATTAAAGAGATCAATTCCCTTTAATACTTCATACCACGTAAAACTTACTCTTTACAAATCTTTAATCCTGACTTCTGTCATGTATGCATCTCAGATTTGGTTTCCATCCTCAGGTGATGTTGATAAATTAGAACGTTTACAGCGTCGATGTACTAAGTGGATTCAAAATATCGGAAACTATAAAATTAGACTTCTTAACCTCAACTTATTCCCAATTCCTCTACTATTTCAATTTTATGATTTACTTTATCTAAACAAACTTTTAACAAACCGCTTGGATCTCAATGCTTTGGATTATTTATCTTTATATTACCCAAACCGCCCAGGATTACGTTCTAAAAATTTTAATCTCTTTCAAATAACACGTATAAAGAAATCAAAGACAGCTTACTTCTATTTTAATCGCATCACTCGCTTGGCTAATTTTATTCATATAAACACAAACATTAACTTATTTGACGATTACAGCATTGTCAAAAAAAATCTCCTAGATTTTTGCAGATTACATCTCAATTACACTTTTAGTATTGATATTAGATGCACACACTATCTTGTTTGTCCATGCAAATCATGCAAATCATCTTGTAGTTCATCAGTCCATAAATGACTTTTGTTGACTGTTTAATATATTTGTAGAGCTGTATTAAGGTAATAAATCTATTTAATAATAATAATAATAATAATAATAATAATAATAATATATATATAATTTAAATACTTTAAAATTGATGCAATCTGATTTTTTATCATAATTAATGTGAAGACAAAATGTGACTAGTTTGGCGCAAGTTTTTAAGTAATTACAAATGTTACGTGTGTGCATTAGAGGTCGGACTAAAACAAAAATTCTATAATTTTATGTTTGGGGTATCATTTATGCTTTGGAATCATTTTTCTCATTTAGTAGAGTATATATAACTCTATAGTAAATGTATTTTATATATGGATTTGATAAAATTTGCTTTTAATTAAAATGAAAATAATATAGTAATATTTTGGCAATTTGAAAATGAGGATTGGTGTTTGCAGTTTTATGGAACAAAAACCAAATAAAGAACCACAAGAAGTGGTTATCTAAAATGAAACTAAAGAAATGTGATTGGATGCCATGGTTTTTTTAAATCCAGGACTTTGGATAGAATAAGAGAAACCTATAACAAATTTCCTTTCAAATCATAGTGGCTCCCACTAATAATAAATTAAGGGAAAGAGTGAAGTAGTGGTGTGGTTGCGGTGTTATTTTGACAAACTTGATTTTAATAAATCTGTTTTTTATTGGTTGTCATACAATATTTGTATCATATTCTCTAACATACATACACTAGTTCGACTATTTATCTCAAAAATAACTTCCCCAGAATTAGAATATGATGTGAAAAAATAGTTGCCAAATGTGAAGATCAGAACTAATTTTTAAATTCTGGAGAAATTTGCAGCATCTAATCATGTTTGGAGGGATGATATAAAATATCTACATCACCTTTTATAAAGCTTCAAACTTGAGGAAAACAATCTAAGAGACACTGCCATATAAAAATGCCAAAATTTAACAGTACATAACAATGCACTAGGGAATTTCAGACCTCTCCAAATTTTGTAGCCATTTATTGTTGAACAACAAAAACATATTTATCAAAATATCTTCACCGGTAGTTGATGTGAAATTTGGTTTTCAGAACATCACTGGGCCACAAATCATTTGGCCATTATTCAGGAGATGGTAAATGGATATTTGAATTTCTTCAAAAGGCAATAGCATTTTGGCTTAAAATTCTGTCAACCCTAATTCCAAAGCATATCAATAATTGTGCTGAAATAGCAGTAAGGGGGCTACCGAGCATCACTTCTTATTGTAATTCTGTTTTCCTACCAAATTTGAAGTTTAAAAAGACATCTCAATTTCTTTACAATTCCTGCATTAACATGCGTATATAAGAAAGTGAATTTTTACTTGGTAGGCTAGATTTTTTCAAAAAGATAACAAAAGGATTTATAATAGATTTTAGACAAAAGTTAATCAAATAGAAGCACCCCCCAATATGTGTATAAAATGTAATCGTACACTTAGTCATACACCTAGTGTACATAGCATGTAATGTGTTTCGAATAATTTAGATAAATGAAATATCAAGAAAAAATTGTGGTGAAGCTTATAAATGTGAACACTACCAATTTTGTTGACAAACGTTTAATTACAGAAATGCTGTGAAGGAATTTGATAGCTTGGACACTACTTCAGTGTTAAAACCGTTCAGATCTTGTTTACATTATTATTTTGTACCCGATCTTTTATATAGAAATCAATAGATTTTGGCAATAAATAAAGAATTCATGAAATGTTCTTTGATCTAATTTATTTATTTAAATCTTGCTTTAATGGTCATTTTAATACTTCTTTAGTTAAATGGCATTTTCAACTTTTCGAAGACTTCTCCACCCAAGGTGCTTCTTTCAAACCAGTAGAGCTGGGTTTTCAGTTCCTGCTCCAATGCTAAATCCAGCATTACCCAATCTGAAGCTATTTATCAATAACGAATGGGTGGATGCTAAAAGTGGTAAAATTTATGTAATACTTATATTTCATCTAGTAAATCGATATGGTTTGATTTCCCAGGTATCACGTTGCTGTTAAATCTGGGGTCTAAATTAACTTCTTGTTATTGTAACTTATTTTATAAATTTAAAATTATTCTAAAAAGTTTTAATACCATACATAATCACGACCGTTTTCAACTGTTTAATTGCATTGGACAAGGTCTGGATTGCATTATAACTATTATAACTAAGCATTTTCGAGAGATAGTGTATAAGTACTATACATTCTTATATTAGCTTTGATATACGCTTTAATTAAAATTATTTTTGCTAATGATTATAAAATGTTGTGTTCTATTGATCGATTTTCATTTGAACCATAAACTTCACAAGATTTTTTTAAAATCAAGGATTTTTTTGCTCCCCCCGCACTAGCATTATTTTAATTGAACATATAAAGTTTGCATTGAAAACATATATTTAGGCATAACCCTAAACCCTAACCGTAACCCATCTATTTTCTTTTTCAGTAAGACTCAGAGTCAATTGATGTCAATTTCTACAGATTCTGTTTCCGTGTAGAATTTGATGTTGCTACCAAACAAAACAGTCAACATCATGTTGTAATGGAAGACAGTCACCGTCAAGTTGTAATGGAAGACAGTCACCATCATGTTTTAATGGAAGACAGTCACCGTCATGTTTTAATGGAAGACAGTCACCATCATGTTTTAATGGAAGACAGTCACCATCATGTTTTAATGGAAGACAGTCACCGTCATGTTGTAATGGAGGACAGTCACCGTCATGTTGTAAGAGAATAATGTTAGTGCGGGGGAAAGCAAAAAAGTTCTAAAATCGTAAAGAGAAAAAAAGATATCCCCATTTTGGAAACACCAATATAACGAAATGTGGCTTCTTTCATTTACGGTGGCACTGAGTTTAATACTAGGGTGGCCATATCAAAAACTTGTTAAGGCGGGACAAAAATTTATTAATTATATTTCTCATGAGATTGCGTATTTTAAACAAAGTTGTTTTGTCTATACAAAATTTTTAAAATTCTTGAAAAAATTGACATGAATCTCGCGTTTAATAAGCTTTACCCTGCATCTTGATTGTGTGTCTGTTCATCTCCAGTAAGCGGCCATGAGAGAAAAAACCTTTTCGCAAAATGCATCTGCAACTGGAATACCAAAAATAAGTGGCATAATAATACACATGTTTGGGAGTAAGTTTGGAAAGTTGTCAAAGATAGACTTCCATTTAGCTGGAACATTGAGTTGGTTGTCAATTCTACCAGCAATTAAATCAACGAGACAAAACTCTTCATACAAAGCATCAGCATCAATAATATTCTAAACTGAGTGCTTCCTTAAAAAGGTAAGCATGATAAATGTCATTGTTTCTGGAAAACAAAGTTTGCTAATTTGAAGTAAGTATAGTTATTTTCATCAAAATTTCGCAATTTTTTAAATATAAAATTCTAGCCTCATAGAATTTAATAAAACTACAACTCTAAATTGTTAGCAACTGAACCTCTTTGCAACAAAAAATTTTCGAGTTTTCTGCATTCATATTGATTGGAAAATTGAATACAAACTTACTCGCGTATATGTAAATGGTGATTCTGATCATTATGTCCCCTTCTAATAAGGAATACAGCTCTAACAGATGTCTGGTTGTTGTGCATTATTATAAATATGTCAATATATTTTGAGCTAACCTAACCCAAGATTTTTAAGGTTTTAATGCGTTTAACCCAATCAACATTAGCTTGTAATGTGGGATTATCTCGCCTATTGCGGAACGGTTGATCACCCTATTTGATGCATGCAACGCGAATTGTTGCAAATACGCTCTTTTTTATAAGAATTACATAAATCGAACCAAACTTTAGTGATTCTTAATGATTCAGTTGATAAGAGCCTACAATGTTTTTGTACGATTTTTAAATTTCTGCTTACCAAATAGTATTTATAGGAGCGAATCGGAGGTATCATTATTTGAAGGGTCAAAACATGAGGCAGGAATTATGAAAAACAATTTTTACCCATATAAACATATAAAAACAGAAAAAATACTATTAATTAAAAACCCAAAACTCGAAGGCATACTTTTCATTATATTAGATTTTCAGAAATCTGTTATTCTTAAATCATTTTTAAATTTTTAGTACATTGAGCGTTGTGACTTTTATAAGAATAATTCTTATAGAAGTGTATTTTCATTCCGATTTATGACTCTTAACAAAAATTAGAAGTGTACACAAATACTGTCATTGTGATTATTCGAAATTGATCATTAAACAAATCACCGCGTGAGATGAGAACATCAAAAGATAATATATCAATAAATTACGGTTTAGAATAGATAATAGATAAAGCCTGTGCCCGTCGAGTACGTACTCTACGCCTGTGCCGAATCATAATCCTTGGCCCAATAAATGGTTTGTAGTTTAAGGAAATCAACTAGTTGACAACTCGTGCATGGATCACCGTTTTATTGCCGTTTACAAAACGAATTGATATTTCTCTCTAGATCAAAATTGTAAATTATGAATGGAGATGAAATACATTTTTGCAGATTTTCAATGATTGCAAAAATGCAAAATATTACAATCCCGCTAGAAAACAAGCTTCGAAAATGTATTCGGATTTTCGAGATTTGTGAATCTGTTGAAACTTTAGGAAGGTTTTTTTCCTACCCAAGCTATTTACCCTTAAAACAAATACGAACCAACTGGCTGTCCTGCTCACGATTTACAACCATAATTAGAATTAGGGCGACCACGCCTGTAGAATGGCATTAGAAAGTTAGGAGGAGGCATGACCCCGCAATTTTTTTGTATTCTTTTTATCATATGGGGTACAGGAAATAAAGCGTTTAAATGTAATGTATCAATAAATTACTGATATTTTTTTTAACATGAGAAATTATTTTCCACTTTATCATAAATTCTATTTTAACTAAAATATAGTACCACGAACTGATGCTAGTTTTTTTCACTGTAACTTACAAAATATTAGAACTATTAGAACTAATACATTAAGTTTTGCAAATTTAGAACATTTTAAAAATCCCATGACCATGACATTGTCGTGTACTCATCAACGAATTCAACCAGGGCTGCATTTTTTGCAGATGACTGTATGATCTTGTCTGGCTTGCCGCTGCTATAGCTGATTCAGTTTAGCGTTGAGCCGCTAAATTAGTGTCAAATTATATCCACTTCCAACTTTTTTTATATAAATGTAATAGCGAACTGCTATTTGCAAAACAAAGCCTTTTAGTGCTGTCGATTTGGCGGTAAATAAATTGTAACAGATATTTGAATGTTACAATTTTTTTGTTTTATTGATAAGGTAAATATATTTATTTTCATTTTAAAATGTTTATGCCAAATTTATTAGATTTGATTAGTGATTAAAGAGTTTGAAAACTACATTATTGTATCAAATTATTTGATATTGATTACCAAAAATGTTTTTCTATTGAGGCAAATGACGTAACAGGAGGAGGCGCAGGGGCGTATTAAGGGTGGGGGGGCTT
Organism: Hofstenia miamia; assembly: GCA_900660155.1. Taxonomy (NCBI): domain Eukaryota; kingdom Metazoa; phylum Xenacoelomorpha; order Acoela; family Hofsteniidae; genus Hofstenia; species Hofstenia miamia. The sequence continues at coordinate 259,273 of CABFPE010000648.1, read as the reverse complement.
GCGCCTGCCCCCTTTGGGACAGACCATTTCAACTCATTCTCATATGATCTGATCCATATATTGATGAACAGTCTTTTTGTTTGACATAAAGTGCAAAAAAAGTAGATCAATTCGTAATTGCTCTATTGCTTTATTTATTTAAACGTTTGTTTAAATTTGTTCATCGTTAACTGCAATATATAATCAATTTCTTAAAACATTTCCAAGGATCTTTTCACAATTATCATATATGCAAGGCGAGCACGGCATTATGCTAAGAGGGTGAAAAAACTACCTAGGCCTATATGTCTCGGATAAGAATTGCCTCCCCCCTTTAGAAATTCTCGATACGCGCCTGGGGGCATGCATAGAAGTATCTAGTGAAAGGCGTACATGGGTTTGGTATATCTGCGTGGATTGCATGTATACCCGCGTGGTTGTGGGGACGGGTTTGGTATGACTTTTGTTATAATAAATGCGGGTAAGGTTATGGGTTGGGTACATATAAAAATATGCTTGTAGTACTGCGTTGAGAAAATTCAGGGCAATGTGTACATACCTATTATATAAGTACGAATTAAGAAAATATATAGAATATAGTGCGATCAAGTGGTGTATATACATTAAATATTGCCTAATTAGACATTTTTGACCTCATCAATTAGATCAGTATAATATTGTCAATAAATAAAAAATGCGAGTATGATAATGGAAAACTGTGGGTGTGGGTCGAGTGCGGTTATGTATTTCAAACAATTTGCGGATTTGTATTGAATGCGGGTACAAACGCCGTGGATGCAGGCTGGTTTGGGTGGAGAAATGTGTATCCATGGCAACCCTTAGTGTAGTGTAGTCCTAAGATTAAGACGGGTTATACGCTAATTACCTACTCAAAATCAGAGCATATGAGGCATGTATATTCATACAAGCGTTATGATTTTCTGAGGGTATACGTTAGCAGTGATAGTTTATGCAGGGGTGTTAAAAAATTAAGTGCACTATTATTTTTGATTAAATTTTTAAAAAAATAAATAAGTGTACTTTAAAATGAAGTATCATAAACTAATTTCTCCACAGTATAAGGTACCACATAAACCTTTTTATTAACATTTTTCATTTTCTCTTGATATTTTGAGGTTGTGAGCAATTGATTTCAGAACATTTGAACTGGCTGAAAGCATTGTTTTGCCAATTTGTCAAAGGGCAAGTACTATATATAATGAATTTGGAAAATACTACCAAATATAGAGGTGTTGTTACCCAAAACAATCTTTTCACAAATACATTTAGCAAGAGGCACTGGCCTCATAACGTATAATCAATATATTTTGTAAAGAACTGTTTTTTCAAAATTTCAAACAGTTTTCATAGTGCATCCTTTGATATGGACACACTATTTTTGACTGGAAATACTAATGGTTATCTAATGGCCTGGTGATCGGAGTACGGTAAAAAAAATTAGCCCATTTCTCACTCTAGTATCCAAGCCAGGGCCGTAGCCACGGGGGTGCAAGGGGCTGCATTGCACCCACAAACGAGGATGAATACACCCCAAATATTAATCAAAAAAATCTGCTTCTGCTGATGAGTATTGCTAAGCCTCATATTCCTAAAGAACCAAAACTGAATTGGAAAAGAACCTTTACTAGCTCCAATATTTATGTAGAGAACTTATTTATATATTTTGCTGATGTTGGTAGCACTATTCTACCTGGGTTTTTTCTGCAACTCTGTTAAGAACTGAGGATTTCCTTCCCCTATAAAATACTGGATTGGATTGTGATGCAAAAACGAAATTTTGCGCAGGTATTCTTCATATCAGCACCATCAAATTAAAACATTCAGTAATATGATGCTAGCATTATTATCAAATCTGAAAATTTAGAGAATTTTTAAAATAAACTTAATATTGGTTTTTGCAGTTGGAAATGATTCAATTCACTATAATTAATTCCTAACTTATCAAACTTAGTTTTCTGGCTTATTTTGCTTACTTTTCATATAAAAAAATTCTGAAGCTTGCGTTTTGCTTCCTGATCTTAATGGAATTGGAGCAAGAGAACAGAAAATCGTTACTAAATTGCAATCAAGGCAACCAGTATTTTCGAATGCTTCTGTGTTGCATGTGCAGCTACAATTTCAACCCTTGCTATCCTCAGTTTGGGAATTCTTTTATTCAATATATTTTATTTGTAAAAAATTTTTTCTCACCAAAATATAACTTTTTAATATGCTATTTTAATATTTTTTGCGTTCTTAGAGAATTTCAAACATTAAGTAATTATACAATTATGTAACTCGTATTGAAGAACTATTTATGCATCATATGCAGTGAATGACGTCAGTGACGCACACATGTAAGATTTGTCGAGCATATTTGACTTAACGTTAACGACACGAACAAAGTTGATGGTTTAGTTGTCACGGTTGATAATCTTTGCAAATTATTCAAATCTTAATGAATCACACAGTCTATTACAAAGAATTACACCGCAGTGTTAATTACTGTGTTCTAATATTACAACTCAGTTAATAAAATGTTCAGTATTTGCACTGCAGTGTTATGGCTAATATTTGTAATATTTAGTGAATTTAATGAATAAAAGAGAAATCTACCATTTTTGTATGAGCTACGCATCTTGTATAGTCTTCAATTATGCATGCTCACAGAACACCAATTATTTTATTGCTTGTTCTTTTGAAAAATTCTGCTGTTAGAAAATCGATAGTGTTAAAAATATAGTGTATTTGTATTCCTCCTTATTAGGCAAACAATTTCGTGATTTCAAAGATGTTAATTCTCCTGGTTCTTAAAGTAAAAGTTTAATTTTTTTGGCTTTATAATGACGTATTATGTGTAAATGCGGAACACAAGTATTGCGAATTTATGCCAAAGGGCACATCTCTAGTTTATCCAAGTTCTCCCAACTTTTCATTTCGACATCAGACTCGATTCAATGAGAAAGTATTGAATATTTCTGCTCACACGTTCACGATGAATTTCAGCTTTTTGTAAAAATAATCCCTGGGAATCTGAGCACTGAAATTGCCTCATTTGCAGTTCTCCACTTGAAATCCAATGAAGATACTGGGGCCCCAGCTACCACTCCACGAATCAAAATATGTAATGAAACGGCAATTGTAGCTAAATTGAAAATCTCCAGGTGGTTGAGTAAGCAATGCAAATAATTTTATCGTGAAATGTGATGTAAGTCAGTTTATTAAGCTTTTGTAATGAAAACAACATATATGTGGGCGTGGGCGCCCTAAGTAGAAAGGAAGTTCTTACTCAGACAATTATCAGTATAGCAATTCAAGGTTTACCAATATTCATGGCCAAGAGAAGCCAGTACATCATGACATCCTTGCTAGAAATGGTTTAGCAAGGAATCCTTGTATTGCAGATGATCATTTATGGCTGCTGGACATACCAAGATTCCAAATTAGCTGTTTGCCATCACATCTCACAATCCCCCAACGTATTCAACGAAAAAGACCTTGTATCCATATTTCAATGACATACTGAAGTTATCTTTGACAATGGAGAAATAGTAAGATTCTTAAGGAAAAATATGACGGGAATCCTCATGCTAATGCCATTATGAAAATTGGGAACAAATTTTACCCAAACGGTCTCAAATAATTAATAAAGACTGATATGAAAAACAAGGAATCTGTTGTACTACTGTGGCTGATACTTCCAACTCTAGAGGAAATATAAAGACACTAGCTGCTGTGAAGAAACAAATTCACTTAAAACAAATGAATGCATGCATGTAGCCTTATGAATTTTGTATATTTTTACTTGAAAGTTGGAAAACCATTTTTTGAATGTCTACTATTGATTTTTACAAAAGTCTGATTTTTAAAGGGTGTGAACTTTGTTCCCTTTCTATTTAGGGGGCACAAATATGTTCTTCAAAAGCCTTGCGCTTATTGCTAGTTTATAATGAAATTACATTGGAAAGTACAAAGTATAAATAGTTAAAAATTCAAAGTGAATCTAATGAGATTTTAGCCGATTTTTGCATTCGCATGTTATAGTGATACTTAGTTGTTTTTTTGTGAAACCGGAGTTTGGAAACGATTTGGAAAAACCAACGTTTAGTCAAGTGTACCTACATTTGATATGCAAAGCATCGAAATCTATCAAACTACACCCAAAATATTTTTAAAACTATTTTATATTGGCTTGTCCCATGAGATTGAATAAAGTTAGTTATACATTTTGTTGAACAATATTGTCATTTCTAATAGAAAAGGTAGTATTGAAACCCAGCACAAAACTTATATGATTTGATAACTATGTCCTATCTCATACTCAAGATCACAATAAATTTTTAACTGTGTTCAGAAAAAAAGTACGTTTAATTTCTTAAATCTTCTAAATCCTAGTGTCAAGATGCTTAGGATATTAACACAGAAACTGTTCTTCCTTTGATTTAGCTTAATATTTGATTAATAAAGGTTGAGCTTAGACTAATGAGGTTTGTGCGACAGGGTTCTACACACTAGCATACAAGTAGGTATTCGCCTTTTACACAACGGGCACTTATGCCAAAACAACATGGAACATTAATTTTTGAAAAATTTCTTATTTAGGTAAAACATTCCCAGTTATTAATCCCTCAAATGAAGAGGTGATTTGTGAAGTAGCGGAAGCTGATGCTGCAGATGTAGATGTAGCTGTCAAAGCAGCTAGAGAAGCATTTAAGGTTGGATCTGCATGGAGATCTATGGATGTATTCGAAAGAGAACGAAGGTTGCTGCGATTAGCAGATCTTATGGAAAGAGACAAAGTTCTTTTATCATCATTGGAGGCACTAGATAATGGGAAGCCCTATTCGGTAAGTCGTTATAAGACATTATTCTAGTGTTCTATTAGCTTCGATTTCAATTTTAGGTTATAAGCGCAATCCCATTACACAATTTTAAGCTCTTACATTGTACTATCTTATTCCACGAAGACATTTAAAAAAACTGTCAATTTTTATAAAAAAACTAATTACGCAGACCTCAGAAAATGGGTAAATTTATGTAGAACACAATGCATATGACAAGTACCCTTTACAATTGGCGAAACACTTCATCATGCTCTCTAACAATTTTGCTGCAATTATAGTAGCAACACTTCTTTGATACAATGAGAATATAAGAATTTATACTTCAGATTTATGGCATCATTGAGCCCAAATAACCAAGAACTCTTAAAATCTTTGATTTTTTCTTCCAAGATTTCGAGATTCCAATTCAGGATGAGCAAACCCTATTTACCGTGGTGCATAAATTATTGAAAGTAAATTCATGCCCATCTGCGCTTAACTATCACTTATGTTGTTAATTGGCCCACTGATATCAGTTTAGTGTATTAAAATTTATGAAATTTATCAGACACTCTTAAAAAATTTTCATTACTATTAAATTCGCTACACTATTTTATCGTCAAGCAGGCCAGTTTAATATATTAAAAAAATTCTCTAGCTTGTTTATAACTTCAAAAGTTTAACAATTAGGAAAACTTAATGAGACCATTCGAAACTTCCAACACCAGGTTTGCCGTGGATCTGGATCTTGATATGGATGAATCCGATCCATGGATACCTACTGTATATGGATCAAAAAACCTATTTTATGGATATCCGTGCATCATTGTTAGGGTAGATAAATATATTCATTTTTACTGTGAATTTCTAAGTAAAATAGCTTAAAATGTACAATGAATATACTACTCACATCCATTTTTTACAGATCTGACATTATTTAACGTGTGTATCAACCACAATACACCATGCGAGATAATTACATTTTTTGGTATAATAATCAAAATATTAGGAATCGCTAAACAACCCGCGCATTTAAAGGCATGTGTAATTTTCTGTTTCTCTCTCTCCTTTAAATTGTTTAAACAAACTAAAAAAAACTGCCCACGTGCTTTGAATTTGTCTTCGGGGATCCTTTATGAATTGATACATCCAAATTTTTGTGGATTGGATATGGATCAGACAATATTCGATCCACGGCAACCCTGTCGCACACTCGCATTTCAGAACACAGCTTTCAGATTAAGCACAGCTTTAATAGTTTTAGAGCTAGAAGCGTTTAAAAATTTTTCATTGGATCATGAAATTTTTCAAAAATCCCCAGGATGTTTAAGGTTAATTGCACAATTATTTTAAAAAGATTGCTTTAGTTTTGCGCTACTGGGATAGTGACAATTAAGGTTCTGCGAGACCAAAATTTTATTGCTGAAGGTTCAGTCCCATTAGAATTGCTTGAAATTTCTTTTTTCATTGATGCATGTGTGAGTAGCTATAAAATTTGTGGTCCCAGCTGCTTCATTCGTCTCAGTCTCATGTTAAACCACCCAGTTACCAGTAAATTCCGCAGAATCCTCTGTGTAATGTTAAGCTTTGCTGATAACTTAGTGACATGTTCAATACAAGTTGTTGGAATCCAACGTTCGAATCTCAACGTTTTGCGGGTCCTAAATATGCCGAAGTCGCGTTATTCAATCTCATATATTACTCGATTTAGGTTCTTAGACTGCACTGAATGTTAATGCTTTTCATTATCGAATGAACTAACTAGTTGGGTACTTACTTTTTGTTATTTCAGGTTGCTTACGCTGTAGATGTGTCTCTAAGCATCGAATGTGTAAGATATTATGCCGGTTGGACCACCAAAATCCAAGGACACACCATCCCAATCAGAGGAGATGCTTATTGTAAAACACTTCTGGAGCCAAAAGGTGTTTGCGGACAAATCATTCCTTGGAACTTTCCACTTTTAATGCTTACATGGAAGATTGGACCGGCATTGGCTTGCGGGAACACAGTAAGATTTCAATATGTAATTTCTCATAATTACCTGTTTTTAATCTTTGTGGATTATTGCAGAGGTGATTTATCGAGCAGTCATTTGCGTAGATCAGTTTAGCATTTTGTAAGAGTACTAAAATGTCTAAACTTTGAAGAAACCTATAACGAAAGATATCACTTTCATTAAGGTGTTGCAATTTTAAAGTGTGATAATCGGCAATCCCAAAAAAATAGTTTTCAAAAAAAAACTATTGGTTTGTCTATTAATTTTATTAGCCTTAGTTAGGTTTCTGTCATAAGAATAGCGTAGATGTATATGTGTTTTATTATTTCAATTAATTAAATGAAGCCATTCTCCTCTTTAAATGTCAACTTGTATTCTACTAGTAATCACTTAGATGTACGGCTAAGAAAAAATGATTTACCGTAGCCATTAGCAACACATCACTACATAAGATCTGAAAATTTGTGAGCAAGGACGGCCAACGCTATTAAGGAATGATAAAAAGTGACTTCTAAACAAAAAACCTCTGATCACACATTAAGGAGGAATTAATGAATAAGTCAAGTCTAGAAATTAAAAACAAACTTTTTGTAGCCATTCAGTGGTATATGAAATGATATTTAATTCAATTAATTTAACCTGAATTGTCTAAGTAAAGAAATTCCATTTGGTCCTGTTAGGATTTATTGCAAGTATACATTTACATGTGGCTTCCCTAGTTGTAATTGATTTCTAGCAGTGTTTTTGATAACAAAGTGCATATAATAATATTACTTATAACGTTTGATACATTTTCTTATAGCAATTTAGGAACGGTTATTCTCATATATCATAGAGGCCACTTCATGAGAAGTTCATTTTTGTAGCTTTATAAAACGGGGACTACATGTAGCTTGTAAAAATATGATTGTATAAAAACATACCCACTACCTCTGGAATTTACTAAATGACACGTTTTCTTTTTGTACTGCCTAAGTCATTAAACAACGCTTCTATTCTTTTGCAAGTTGTATCCATATACTTGTTCTATATCTGTTACTATTTGCGTGATGCATTCCCTGTATAATTTGTGTTAAGATTGTAATGAAGAGTGCTGAACAAACTCCTCTATCAGCCTTGCATATGTGTAATTTGATGCAAGAAGCCGGAATACCCAACGGCGTTTTCAATTTGTTATCTGGTTTTGGACCTACAGCTGGATCTGCTATTGCTAGTCACATGGACGTTGACAAGGTTGCTTTCACTGGTAGCACTGAAATCGGTCATAAGATAATGGTTAGTCATTTTGCTTTTCCTAGTTTCGAATTGCAATGTTTTCCGCTTAAATATATTTACAAATTTGTTTGATTTTTATAGTTGTTTTACAAAACATACTATCACATTATATCAAAGTGTTTCATAGAAAAATGTATTACTTGTGAACAAAGCTGATTTTTTAATTTAGATCGGATTTTTCCAAAACTTGGGGTTTGATCAAAGCCCGTGTATTTCATATGGGCAACCCCATTTCATCGCAAAACTTAAAATGTCGAATAAGGAATCACCTTGTCAGAGGTTGTTCAAGCCTTATTGAGGCTGAGGATGCGCTTAGAGCTAGTGGTCTGTGAATAAGCGAGACTAATAGAACACTTGCTTTGAAGCTGTTTTTGATTTATTATCAAACCCCAATGTTAGTTAAATAGCTTAATACAATTTATTTAGTGTTTTAGTTATTGTTCATATATACTGGGGCAGTTTTTAAAATTTGCGTTAATTAAAAGGACCCTGTATATTTGAATCGTCAAAAAATTTCTTGTACACCTCTATTTGTAATTTGCACATGTATTTCTGTCCAGGCCAGCTAAAATTGTATCTTGTTTTCACACTTCAGACAAAATATTACTTTCTGCAAAATATTGTACGGAGATCGATTCTAGTGCTATATATACATATGACATAAAAATATTTTTAACTTTCTTATGGCGGTACAATGTGCGTTTTATATATTTTGTTGATTTCAAGGAAATATTTCGTGTAATTTTTCGCTTCTTAAAAATCGTGTAAATTTAAGATTTGTCTAAAAATCTTCACTAAAATAGTTTGATTTCATAACTTTATTAATTTCTTTAGAAAGCAGCAGGCGAAAGTAACTTAAAAGACATTAGTCTGGAATTGGGTGGGAAATCTCCATTGATTATATGCGAAGACGCTGATTTGGATAAAGCAGTAGAATTAGCCGCTTTAGCTTTATTTTTAAATCATGGCCAGTGCTGCATTGCGGGTTCTCGTACTTTTGTACATGATTCTATCTACGATGAATTCGTTGATAAGGCAATGAAACATGCACAAAAGCGCAAAGTTGGAAATCCGTTTGATTCAAATACAGATCAGGGTCCACAGGCAAGTCACATTTTCATTTAAAATCAATTATTTCATCATTATCCGTTTGTCTTTTTGTACTTAATCCGATATTTGGACTAGAATTGTAGTCGAATGAAATGCCCAGTAAAACCAAATATTAATGTGCATTTTATGTGTAGAGAAGTAGTAAAAAGTTCTACAAAACGCACTGGGGATTGGAGATGCCAATTTAGTGGATACAATTCTGACGTACTTCATGGCCAGGCTGTCTGCAGTGTTGCACTAAATAGGAGGCGAGGTTATCAAATGTATAGGCCACATAATTCACGAGGGAATCTTTGTGTACAACCATAGTAAGTCGTAAACAGTTGATTTTTCAATACGCTTTCCATTTTCATGCAATGCGTAGTTAAATTTTTTGTGGTGATGCGATTTTGTTCAGTTCGGTAGAATGTACAGCAAAAACAACATCAGTGAGTGTAAAGGTGTGTTCCCACTATCGATTTTTATCAGCAGATTTTAATCGAAAATGCAATTATTTTCGTTCACATTGGCGATTTTTTATCATCCGATTTTTTATCAGAAAAAGCGGAGTTGGAAAAGCGTTCAGACTATCGATTTTTTATCAGATGATAAATTATCATATTTTGATTGACAGTAAGAAAAACAACAACATCAGTTTATGGATTGGTTTGTCTTGGAATGTAAACAATGTTTAAATATTTTGAAGTTGAAATATTTCAACGACAATAATTTACGTTTTGGAAGTCTGTTCCCTACTTGAGAAGTAAGCAATTAGTTTCAAGTAGCTATTCAACTAGTTTTAGTACCGTTCAGACTATCGACTTTTATCAGCTGATAAATTATCAGATGACAGTAATCTGGCTGTTTTGCCAAAAAATCGGATGGAGCGTTCACACTATCGACTTTTATCACCGATTTCTTGACAGATGATAAAAGTCGATAGTGGGAACACATCTTAAGGGTGCGAGCAGTAAAGGGGTACAAGTATTACACGTGGGTACGGGTATGAAAAAATAAGTAGAAAATTTATATTGGGATATATCAATATTATATAACTTTCTGTATTAAATACAGATTTTACATTTTCAAAATTGCTTCGAGCAATTTATTATAGGTGGTATTTGGTACTGGTAAAGTAGGGTAGACCAAATATCTTAAGCGAACATTCTATTCAACATGTTTTGATTTTTTCATTCAATTTAGAAGGGTCCTCACATATTCATAATCATATCGATAACAAATTCGTGGTTAATTACTTAAACTATATTTTTCATTTCAGGTGTGTATTATAGCAGGGGTTCTCAAGCTGGCTTGACCGATTCACACCTTTTTCAATTTGCCAAAATCTCATTCACCCCGCATTTCCAAAATTTCAATGTTCCTTGTAGATAGCTACTATGGATATACAAAATTCGACCAAGGTTATCTCCAGTAGATCTTCCCTCAATGGTAATAATTCAACAACTTAGATCCCGACATTCACCCATGGAGCTGAATTTCACCGCCAATGCGAAGCCCTGTATTATAGTGGTCTGTGCGTATCTATTATACGATTCAGTAATTCAGAATAATTTTTGTTAGTAATTAATTATAATATTAGTAGAAAATAGATTTCATCATCGTAAATTACACCAATACATAGTGGATCGGAAATAAAATTTAGTCAAAAAATTTTACCATACTAAAATTCATACATTCTCTGTAAATAATTAATAGCTCCATGTGAAATTTTTTTTAATTTATTGATTTGATCAATATTTTTTTGTACATTGTAAACATTTAATCATTCTATTTTTATGAATCAAAAGTTACAATAAGGATTACTTATGTTTAGAACATTTCTGTTTCCATTTACCTGACATATGAGGCCTAACTTACACGGTTGCATAAAACAACACTGACAAATTTATTATACATATATTTATAATTAAAACCCGGATTGGGACACAATAGCTACAAAGTGCATTTTTTCATTTTTTATTGTAAATGTGTCCTCATTATAGCTTTAATATATAACGTCTTTAAAATTTTGAAAAAATTGCATCTGGAGGCATAGACACTGTTTGTCACTTATAAGTGACAAACTACATAAGAACATTACATCTTGCAACAAGAACTATATATTCAGTATGAAACCTTCTAAAACAATCTAATAATGAAACACACAAAGGAACATTACATTTACAACATTTAACAATGGGTTTGGCACAGCATGCAGATTATTTACAACGACCACGGCTTGCTGCAATGGGGTAGTGTCCAATATTGTCCAGAAAAATGTCTTTTATGGGCAGCAATGTTTTAGGACCGCCACACATTTTTTCGCCACTAAAGCTTCTTCAAGAGAAGACCTTCTGCCACATTTCTGCTTTACTGCTACAGAGAGGTTNAAACCTAATTCCCAGTCAAAAATCAACTGTCGCAAATGCATCCTAACTCATCCTATTGATGTCGCAGGTGTCTCACATCCTAGTGAGAC
>CABFPE010000648.1:199516-212714 GCA_900660155.1 Hofstenia miamia | reverse complement strand
AGCCTGCTCACCCGACTTAAACCCAATCGAAAATGTTTGGGGGTGGATGGCAAAAGATGTGTACAAAAATGGTAAGCAATTTGCAACAGTAAATGAACTCCGTGATGCCATCTTCAGAAGCTGGAGCAACATTCTCCCTACCCTCATGGAAACCCTCATTTCTGACATGCCACAAAGAATGTTTGAAGTCATCAACAAGAATGGAGGCCATACTCATTATTAAGTTCAAAATTCACTTTATTGAAAGTCCTCATTGTAGATTTTCCTATAATTTTTGTTAATGGTCTTATAAATTTGATCAATTGTGAATTCAGTTTTTGTAAAATAAGTGACATATTTTTATGAACTCATTAATTCATAAGTTTTTGTTTCTCTAATCTTTTCATTATACCTGCCCCTAGTATAGAGACAACAGTTGATTATTACTGAAAATAGTGATTCTTAAAAATTTTCAGGTGGTCTCAAATCAGCAGTATATATACAGTACAGAACAGGATTTGTGAATTCTTCATAATTGATTGTTCCTAAATTCTGCTTGACGTAATTAGGTGTGCAATATTTAAATACAGCTTTCCACGTACCGAAGTCAATTGGAGACGCTTGTCAGCTCATCACAAACTACCGCAACAACTTTAAGTCGATTCGCTCTTACATTTCTTTTAAATCTTTTTGGCCTTTCGTTGCAAAGAAACCACGAAGCTTCACACCTTTGGTTAAATCTCATCTCTTGGCCCAAATAGATGCCTTACTGGAATCCGGCTCCTCGATCACCTTTCGTCTTTCACTGTTTTGGAGTTCCTAACCATCTTTCTTCTTGCCACCGTTTCCTAAAGTTATCATGGCGCACAAAGTTCCAGCGAATCACTTCCTTTATATCCTTGGATGTTCATGCCGCCTTTTATCATCTAGGGATCTCTGCCCGTGATAGACATAAAACTACTTTCCTATCTCCAGATGGTAAATGCTACTTCTTCAATAGACTACATATGGGACTTGCGGTCTCGCCTTTTATATGCCAGATGTTTCTGAATTATTTAGTCTTTCCCTTGAAGAAATACTGTAGCCTAGCCTGGTCGCAGATAGACAATATAGTACTTATGCTTCATATGGATGCTTTTTCCTATATTAGTGACCATTTAACGTGTGGTATCATCTCTTTCAATAAGAAAGTCCTTTCGATCACCGATCACCTCTGCTAACATCTTAGGTTTTTTCATTGATATACCAAGAAGCACAGATACAACGCATTATTGGATCTATTCTGGCTTCGAATTTTTTCAGTTTAACTTCTAAACGGTTGGAAATTTATCTTGGTCTTTTGGCCTTTGCTTGGCCACTGGTTGCGCCATGGGGACTCATCAAGCCTCTCTATTCAAACACAAATCGCCCCAACTTACTAGCATTAATCAGATTTATGTTTTGGCAACATCAAACTACTTAAAATGGAACCAAAACTTTATAAGCTCACAGACATGGTGCTCAGTTCTGAAGAAGCACCAGTATCTTATAACATGGGATTGCCCTCAGATTACAAACAGAATCATATTTATGTTAAAGAGATGATGGCGCTCTTTGCTACATGTTGTCTGACAAGTGCTGGCTCTACTGTTTACACGGACTCTACCGCTGTATCACTCATCGAGAAAGTACAAAGTATTGCAATACAACGTATTAGAACTGCCTATGGCGCTTAACATTTTGATATATTTTAAAGATATTATTGTAAAATGGATACCGAGTATGTGCAACTTAGCAAATGCTCCTTCTAGGGATTTAGATCAATTTGTTACATACTACCCTATTTGTACAACGGCGTCACTGTTCACTCCTTTACGTACGACCTTACACTACTTTGAATTACATATAAATAGTTCCGCCCCTTTGTATCTGTAAGAAGAGAAAATCTTTATTTTTTAAATTTAAAAGTTTTATTAAATATTTTCAAAGAACCGCAAAAATTCTATACCGGTACTTGGCGGTAATGGCAAATTTCTGTTCAATAAATATTTGAAAATAAAGAGCTTGTTATAATTTCAATTTTGTGCTATGAAGCGCCAGTTTGCCGGCATTTTCGACATCATACCATCTACAAAGCAAATAGACATTAAAATGACTTGGCATTTACTTAAAATAAGAGATATAAAAACGTTTTTGTTTTTTTCAAAGTATTTTAAACATTTTTTTCCTTCTTTAAAACACTTGTTTAGAATAGTGCAACCCTGATCGGCCCAATCCTATTCTATACTGCATTATTCATGGCAACTAGATTATATGTTTGACCGCAAACGGTTCAACTTCGAAATTACTACAAAATTTACAGAATATATTTCGTCGTCTCTGACAATTCACACAATGTTTATTTTATATATTTACTCTATGCAAATGTAATTTAAAATTACATAGTTTAGATGTTGATAAAACACCTTGTATAAAAAAATAAGTTGATTAGAATCGAAATAATATTGCACTAATATTAAGCTTTAAATCAACTAACAGTAGCATGACCTTGAAGCAAGCATGTCTGGCGGGCTTGTCTGGCGTGGCTATGATGTAATTGTGAACTTTGACCGTCTGGCGATGTAAGGTTGTCTATCTCTGACGTCATTGGAATATGCTCTGTTTAGTTGCAATATTTGTTGACAAACAAAATTAATTTGCAATCTTTTGTTTAAATGTAATAATTTTTATGCACATTAATTAAACAATTTTCAAAAATATACATGCTTCCGCAGACGCATGCTCTCGCCATACAGTTAACAAACATTTTTAAATAATAAATACAGTTCAATCAGTATTTGCCATAAATATTTCTAAGAAATGGGCGCCAAGAATGTCATAGGTATTTTAAAATTAGATTTGGTTTTGCATAAAGAGGAATTTATCAATGTTGATTCATAATTATCACTGTTTACTTTAAATCGCAAGGATAAATGCTACAACGCTTGGAAAAATGTATTAGTCCACTTCAGATCAAATCAGTGAATCTGTAAAAAATTTCATTGGTTGAGGTTTTTTCAGTCTTTTCATATTGAAAATGTCTAATAACAGTCTTTCTTCGCCATATATGATGCCGGGTTACGTACCTCTTGCCATCCGCGAGTTGATTATCTCCAAACCTTTGGAATGGATGAGTCAACGTAATATACCCCGACTTGTAGAGCGACCTCGAAGTACTGTTGGGGATATCATCAGACGTTTCACTTGTGAAAACATCATTGCTGCCCCCAAGGCAAAGTCCGGAAGACCAAAGGAGGCCTCCAAAACTCCCAATCAGCTCTTGTGTGCCTTTCAAAGCGAAATCCCAGGAATGCTTCAGAGGAACTTCGCAAGGAATGGACTGATGGACACCTCATGAATGCAAGAACTGTGCGAAACATCCTGAAGAAGTACGCAATTGGGACTTTCGTGGCACTAAAAAAGCCATCCTTAACCTCAAAGTAAAGATTACGCCGGCTGATGTGGGCCAGGTTGATGAGAGACAATTAATTTGAGCATTGGTCTAATGTCAAGATTTGAGCTATACTCAGCAAAAATAATGGTGATAAAGAGACCAACTGGTCAGAAATTCAGAATATTGCCTTAATTTACTTGGGGCACTATGAAGTATGGTGGAAAATCTGTAATAGTATGGGGTGCAATATGGAAGAGTGGAGCACAATAAAAAAGAATTGTATGCAATTCTCAACAGCTTTATTGAAATAATATTTGCTTCAATCCCTGCTCGCCATGAAGCGGTTATTCGCTCAAATAGACGCCCTACAAAATATTAGAAGAGAATTTAAGTCCTTATATTGCATCAATTATTAAATTATGTGTCATATTTTGAATTTACTTTTTTTGGATTTGCTCATTTGTTAAATTTTTTTCAGGTGGCCGAATACATTTTTCCAATACAAGTTTTCTAATTTTGATTGAAAATTAATAGTCAATTGTTACTTTACATTTTTATGGAATTAGACATACACATTTTTTTTCTTAATCAAAGTAACACTTAGTTATAATCGTAGACACTCTCTCTCCAATGAATGTTCATTATTTATTTAAAATAGCAAGGTGGTAGAATACATATTTCCAGTACTGTATATTTCCAAAGAAATTTAAAAATGCACTATAATAAATGATGACAAAGTTCATATAACGATTCATCTACAGTTCAGTGAACAATGATAACATGCAATGTATATTCGAACATTATGAATTTCACACAGTAGTATCTAAATTTATGATTAATAAACAAGTCAAACTAGGTGACGTTCACAGTAAAAACACATGACAATTAAAAGTTTACACAAATGCAATTAAAAATGTGTATTAACAAACAAACGACGTTTTTATTTATGATAAATTATATAATTAATTTAACATCGGGCAGTAAATTCGCAGCAATTCGTTAAAATAAAATTAACTAGGAATAATATCACAAAAAGCGTTAATAGTCAAAACAATGTCTGAGATTTAATTATAATTAAAGCTCACCAAAAAGTTTGAAATCTTTCAGTGTAGTTCTCTTTCTTTCAGAAACATGAAATTCCATTATGCCAGTTGTGTATATTCATACGTGTACAAAGCTACACTTCTTCAGACAATGTTAACATTACATAATTTTATATCTATATCCCATTGTTCAAATGTCAAAATGTGTCCAATCGTAAGGATTGTTATCTACCAAATTAAAAAAAGGTTTCAAATTTTACAAAACATGAAATTTAAATCACTTTAACAATTAGCTCAATTAAATAAAACATTTTCATACGATACTAGAATTCTTTCAAAACACAAAAAATTTTTTCGCAAGTTGGAAAAATCTCAATTATTATCACAACATGTTTTGTTAATTACTTTCTTCCCTATTTATATACTTACATATGTAAATGATACGTTTATTAATCACCGCAGATGGTACAAATGAAATAAATACTTCTTCAAAGCGGTTTTCTTGTTAAATTTGAGTGTAAAATATTTATCTCACAATATGCATGTAGAATAATCGGACATTATTTTCGTTTGCTTCATTGTTTTTTTATGATGTGTGTTTGTGTTTGTATTACTTACTTTTTTGCATGTTTTCTTTTGCCTTATTGTTTTTGCGGTGTGTGTTTGTGTTTTTACACATTATTACTTGTTTTTTGTGCACAAATAAATACAACTATTCTTTATTGTAAATTCAGATTTTATTTCCGTATTTTAAAGAATGAATGGTTTTGTTTTTAGGTGTTTAAATTTAATATTCTACATAAATATAAATTTTAAGACATTCTACAAATCAATGATTGTTAAAGCACTTGCAGTTGTATAATAGTTTACTAATTTTAAAATAAAAACTTTATAAATATTGAGAAAAAAAGTAAATACTTCAATTCTTTGAATACAATCAATATTTAACAAAGGCTTGCATTGTTCCACAGAAAGTAAATGTGGTCAACTTTGAATACAATCAATATTTAACAAAGGCTTGCATTGTTCCACAGAAAGTAAATGTGGTCAAAAATACATATATATATATATATATATATATATATATATATATATTAGTTTTTACATAGTAAAAAGTTGTTCGCTTTTCCAAATAGTATCAAACGTTTATGAGATGTCAATTAAAAGTACAATATCTCACAACAAATAAATACCTCGACTTGACACAAAGTCCATTAATGTAAAAAATGACTGTTTATTCACTTTCAAAATAAAAAATTGTCTGCATTTCGAAATGCTCATGAGGTGCAGAATTCTGAGAAAATTAGATAACACACGTATTGTATAAACCTTGAAGAAAAGGAATACAAAAATCATTGCTAACATTATTCCTAACATATGAATTTGTGGAAAAGTGAAACTCTAAATTTCTAAACTAAAAATAAAACGCTTTCAATGCAAAAATGATTAAATTTATTGATTTTACAAAACACATTCGTACACAGTTTGCAAAATAGCATTAAACGCTCATTAAATTGAAAGATGATTATGTTTATTAACGTAATTCTACACGATATATAACTTGAAGTGAAAATAAGCAAAGTTTTTTAATTGAAAATGAATATGAAAGCTATATAAAATAAATTTAAGCATATGTATAGTACTCTATTCAATTAATCTAATTAACATATACTTTTAATTGTTTATGATATAATAAAAACACAATAGCAATCGTTAAATGATTTGAACTACATTTTGTACATTAGGTATTAAAACACATTTTTTGAATACGAGATAGCATGATATATTTATAAATATAGAAATAAATAGCGTAAATTACAATTATAAGAAGCAGATAAAATGAAATAAATACTTCAAGACGGTTTACTCATTGTATTCAAATATAACTTATATATCTCGCAATATGCAATTAGGAAAACCAGATTTTAACTCCATTTTCCTATTAAATGTTTTAAAATCATATAGAGATTGAGATTTTTTGACACAAAATCTGAGCTTGTTAGAGTTTCTAAAGCATAGTATTAGAGAGAATGCCAATATATTTTGGATTTTCAAGCATTTTCCACTATTTGAGAGTCTAAAACATGTATTTATATTATTAGATTTAGCTCCAGATTTCGATGTATTGATACGGGTTTTTAATACATCTGACACTTTTCCTTTTGTTATGGTTTCACTAGTAGATGTTTTAACACATTTGACAAATATTCGTTTTGCATAACGTTTTGACTTTGCATACCCTTCCACTTTACGTTTCTAAATGTATAGATCTTGAAATAATATTCCAAAAATCGCTAATAATCAAAATATGTGAAAGAAGAAATTGACCTTAGATGTTGTAATGTCTTAGGTTTTGCTTTTTCGGATTTATTTTCTCTACGCTGCTTTAAGATTGATGCGTTTAGAAATAATTCTCCTTAAAAATAGATTTTCAACAAGTCTAATACAAATTTTTGTTAGCGAATATATTAAACGTGTACAAATATTATGAAATTTTATCGTAATCACATGAAACAAAATTTGTAATATTAAATTATTAAGATGCACAAGTAGCTTACATTGTTGAATAAATTCAACCGTCACCACTTGAATCATTGTGAAAACTGAATAATGTGCTAAAATGAAGATATCTTTACGTCATAAGCATTTAACAAAATGCAAACTTCATGACCGTTTTAGTATAAACTTTCAAAACCGAGAAAGAAAAACGTACATACACTTAAATTCAACAATTCTTTGTTGTATATTCAGATTTTTTCCGTATTTCGAAGCGTTAATGGTTTTGTTTTTATGTGTTTTATTTAATATCGCACATAAATACTCATTTTAAGGCATTCTACAAATTACATTACGTAGTTGAAAGATAAACTTTACTATTTGCTGAAAAGATTACACAACATATAGAATAAACATCAATAAACACATTAAGTACTGTAACACAAAACCTTATAAATGAAAGTTATGAATGAATATGCTGATAAACTCTGCAGAGAAAATTTTTATATTAATGAAAATCAATGAGCGTGATACATAATTTAACACAAAATTTTATAAATGAAATTTAAGTACAACCACATGTTCCATCATTAATACAAAATGATGATGACAAGTAACTTTATTATTTTAGCAAGCTAGTACATACATTTTAAAAAGGTTTATTTCATACAAGTGAACTCAGTTCTGTTTAAAAATAAATGGAAAAATTTGTAAAGACGCTCTCATGTTAAGACTTTTATTAGATGTTTACGGAAACTATATGTATATGTGGATAAAAAACACTCTTTGAATATATACATACATTATAGGTTTGGTAAAATAAAAAAGAATTTCTGAGTAATAACAAGCATTAACGAAATTTAATACCACTGATATAATTCTGCAAACATATTATAGTGTACACAACAAGTTATTTAACCAAAAATATATAATTATTTCAATATGCTAGTACTTTCAACGGTGGAAAACTACTATTTATAGTTTTACTATGTAATGTATGAATATTTGAATCTTTTAGCCACACCTTCTCATTATTCATGAATTAATCTCGGGTTATAACTCATCAATTAGCACTGGTCAATTAATATTTAACAAATGTATGTGAACGCTTTTTACTGAAATTACAAAAGCAATTTCAGAAAAAATTCTTTTGTGAAAGATTAATTTGTAATCTTTCACAAAAATGTGTTCGCATACAAAATTTACGAAAATAGTAGAAGCAATTACCATCAATGAAATAACAGATAAAATAAACAATTAAATAGACAGAAAGAACTTAACATATCTAAATTATTCTAATATAATGCCTCTTAAAATTAAACTTAATTTTTTAAAATATTACCACAATTTTACTGACGAAGATAGACTATCTGTCGAAATAATTGTAAAAATGACATCATATTCTCAGATCTGTTGATAAATAGTCCTACTAAGATACTGTTAAAAGCAAATTATATTAGACATCAAAACATATTTAATGAGTTCATATATGTAATTATCACTTAACCAGTTATAGAAAATAATTCAAAATATTTAGGCAAGACATTCCCAGTTGTTAATCCCTCAAATGAAGAGGTGATTTGTGAAGTTGCAGAAGGTGATGCTGCAGACGTGGACATAGCTGTAAAAGCAGCAAGAGAAGCATTTAAGGTTGGATCCCCATGGAGGTCTATGGATGCATTCGAAAGAGAAAGGAGGTTGTTGCGATTAGCAGACCTTATGGAAAGAGACAAAGTCATTTTAGCATCTTTGGAAGCATTAGATAATGGAAAACCTTATACTGTAAGATATCCGAATTTTTTTGATTAAGCAATAACGTTTGATAATTAGAACAATTTCATTTTTATAACAAATCTCCAATTTTACTATTTATTTATAATGTATACACAAACATTATATTTTTTACCATTTCATAAAAGAAATTAAGAAAGAAATTCTTGAATATATTTCTATGGAAAATTAATCTTTCTGCCTTTTAGAAGTGCTTTTACTTTTTATGGTCATTATCTTGAAAATGAGCTTAAACTCAAAATTTCAAATCTTTGTTACTGTATAAAATAGACGTTGTGTGCACCTCTACATATATACTGATATATATTTGTTTCCCGAGAACTAATAAAATATGAGTAATGATCTCTGAATTTACCTTTGCGAAAATAGACAGCTCTCTCCACCTATTGATAGCCTTTCTTAGAGAATAATCCTAGCTACGCCTCTTTCTATTCATCATTCAAATATTGTAGTTACATGTGTTTAATAATCAACTTAAAGTGTTTAGCTTCGACCTTTTAGCTTGCCTATGCCGCGGACGTGTCATTAAGCATTGAGTGCATAAGGTACTATGCAGGATGGAGTTCTAAAATCCATGGACAAACAATTCCAATCACAGGGAATGCTTCTTGCAAAACACTATTGGAGCCAATAGGCGTTTGTGGACAAATAATTCCTTGGAATTTTCCCCTTTTGATGCTTGCTTGGAAAATAGGACCAGCACTAACTTGTGGAAATACTGTAAGCTTTCTTTTCATATCGTTTTAATTTGAAAATGGATCATTATAATAGTAAATATAAACATTAATAAATAACGATTAAAAATTTAACAATAAACATTCAACTAAATATATCCAAGTTTGCATTCAAGTATAAATAATATTTTACTTGCAAAATCTCTAAATGAAATAAAAAATTATGAGTTAGGTATTTATTATTTTTGATATATATTAAAATACTTCGAAGTATTCTGTTTTCATGATTATGAAATTTCAAGTGTAAAAAATGTAGGTAGAAATTTGAAACACCTATTTTTTGAATCTTACTATGAACAAAAATGTAAAGAATAACCAGATCAATTGTTCTAAAACTCAAACACTACAGTGATCGTATTAGTAATAAGAACATTCAATTCACCATATATTTTAGAACATCTGTTTAATGCAATGTTATAAAATCTAGAATATTCAGAGTGCTAAGGAATAAGAGCAGATGTAAGTGGTAGAAAGCAATAGTATATAAAAATTTTATTGTTTGAAGACTTACAGCTCCTGCATTTAATGAGTAACACATTTTCCTTTTGTATGACATTAAAAAGAGTCTAGTTTGTAAAGCAACAGTGAATTTCACCCTGCGACAATTGTAGAACTATCTTATATGCTATAAATTTATTTGTACCAAGCGAACTCTTAAGTCATGTACATATATTTATCTTCTGTTAATATTTCTGTCGTACACTTGTCCTGTATAATTTGTGTTAAGGTTGTAATGAAGAGTGCTGAGCAAACTCCTTTATCAGCCTTGCACATGTGCAATTTGATTCAAGAAGCAGGCATTCCCAGTGGTGTTTATAATTTGCTATCTGGTTTTGGTCCTACAGCGGGAGCTGCTATCGCTGGCCATATGGATATTGACAAAGTTGCCTTCACTGGTAGCACCGAAATCGGTCACAAGATAATGGTAAAGTATGACAATAACTAAGTAGAGCATAATAAACTTTCATCATTTTATTGTTGTATGACAAAGATTCTCTCGCTATTCAGTGTTAGCTTAATCTTCGTAGCACACATACAAAGAGTACAACATAAATGAACAAGAAACTAGATAGTTTTTGTCTTAAGAGTAATAACCTGTAAATTTTCAAGTTTTCTATATTTTTTTAATAGCATTTTGGTTAAAATCCACATATATAATTTATCTAAAACTGTTTGCCAAATAATAAATGAAGATTTACATAAGTGTGCATTTTAATGCTTAACTTTAAGAAAATCGTACAAAAATGTTTGTAAATGGTTAAAAAGACAATTAGTTCTCTTTGGTAGTAATTTATATTCATCAAAATCAAGGTATTTAGACACTTAGGGACAATTCTTCATCGCCCTCATGAATTAACATAAAATGAGAATTCATTTATAATTTCAAATAAAATTCAAATGGCACCCTATGATTAGATGAATGTAAGTGTTGGAGAGAATTTACATTTTACTTTAAAAATTTGAAACTTTTTAAGAAAATTAGTTAATCTTTTCAAGTACTTCAGACAAAGCTATACGCTTAGTAAAAATGTTCAACATTGCATTCAAGCATGTTCACTGATAGATATGACAATGGCTCACATTTCCAAATTTCCTAATTGGCTTGGAGTAAATTCTCTGAATATGTGAAAAACGGTTTGTTCTTTAAAAGACACCAGAAATCTTTAAGGTTGAATATTTTCTTAGAAGTCAATGATAATTAGTTAAATCAATTCAAAGCACGTGATGGTCATCTTATATCTCATATCACTTTTGAAATACCGATTTCAAAGTGCGTGTTAAACAACTTGATTTTGTGAAAATATTGATAATAAATATTGAAACCTTTATCTAACTTTCATTAATTCGATTGTGCACTTAAAAATTTTTGACATATCTTTACGAAACTATCTCTTGATTTATAGACATTTCTGCATTAAACTAAAGTTAAAGATGTAAAATAATCAAAATCGTAGTGTGAAAAAATCCACCTTAATTTTCCTAATTATTGTTCATATAACTTAGCTATAATTTGTATTGATGGAGTCAGAAATTACTGATATTGAATATGTTTAAGCACATTTTTTAGAAATCTGCAGCAGAAAGTAACTTAAAGGACGTTACTTTGGAATTGGGAGGAAAGTCCCCATTGATTATCTGCGAAGATACAGATTTGGATAAAGCTGTTGAAATAGCTCATTTAGCTTTGTTCTTAAATCATGGTCAATGTTGCATTGCCGGATCTCGAACATTTGTTCAAGATTCAATTTATGATCTGTTTGTCGAAAAGGCCATGAAGCATGCCCAAAAAATGAAGGTTGGGAACCCATTTGATTTGAATACAGACCAAGGTCCTCAGGTAAGTCTTAACCTACAGTTTTAATAAGCATAAATGCGGTTTTGTAACATACTGTTACTTAGGCAAATTAGATGCATTCCAAAAGAATTGAAATTTACACGTGAAAATCCCAATGACATTGAAATATAACCGTGCTTACGCAAATTTCACATTGTATATCTTTGAATACATAAAATTTTTTTACGCCATCTAGTGTGGTCAGAGAAATTGACGTTTGCATTTTTTTTAATGAATATACGTACATGTATATACATAGAAAGGCATATTCCAATGTTTATTAATACTGTAACCAGTGTAAATTCGCCTAAACTAATCGTTTGTTACGCACTGAATTTCATATCCAGCATAACAAATATTCAAGTAATAAGACTTCGATTTTGTCATTTGATAGTTTTCATCATTAAGTATATGAAAATTTACAAATAAGCACGATACAGATTTCACATCAGATATGGGAATTCCCAGGCTAAAAGATATATATATATATATATATATATATATATATATATATCCACCAAACTGAGCCCATTCTTGTGGTGTTAATGATTTTACTTTCAACAATAGACGCAAAGATTATCAATGGGATATGAATTAGTCCTCTCCAACTTACACCAAAAATCCCACTAAAGAACAAAATGATAGAAAAAAATAAAAAATTGTATAATCTAGATTATTTCATTAAGAAAATAAGACTTAAGGGGGTGATACACGGTCAAACTTGTGTGCCAAACTTAATTACAAAATTTCTCGGCACACAAATCCACGATAAGTTTGATCGTGTATCACCCCTTCAAATTTGTTGTCCAACCTGAAATCAGCGATCTAATGGCTTTTGATTTTTCTCGTCAAACAAGTGTGCAGGGTAATTAAGTTTGACATTTATCACCCCCTTCAAACAAGTGTGCCACACTTTCTGTTACTATCGCAAAGTTATTAAAATCAATTAACCATGTGTTTTCGTAAAGAAGTGGGTAAAACGACGGACTCCAAGATAAATAACAAGTGTTTATCTCGGATTCAGCGGTAAACTCACGAGGCATTATACAAATGCTGACACAGAACATGGTTGCATTTATAGAGCTTTATAAATAGTTCCTTTGTTTGTCAACAGCGCATCTAACAATAAGAGGAATATGCGCATGCGTGAAGAGGCATCAATAGTTATTTCTAGATTCAATATGTCACTAGAATTGTTTAAAATCCATTCTCATAATACATTTATAAATGTTTCAACTAACTATAGCACTAATATAGGAAATAAAGGAAATAAGTTTAAATATGAACATCACAAATTTTTTACTGGTTGTATAACAAACAAAAGGAATTCTATTTGCCAAGTATTGATTTAAATAATGGTAGGGCACTGAATGTCACAAAATGTGCGACCTGTGGTGAAAAAACATTA
>CABFPE010000648.1:117312-151777 GCA_900660155.1 Hofstenia miamia | reverse complement strand
TATATATATATATATATATATATATATAGCTAATAAAGTCAGAAATAATTTTTTCAAAATCACTGATACGAAAACGGCATAACTGCTAAATGTCTTTCATAGAATCTGGGAGGATTATTCACGAAAGTTTGTGAATTCAAATATTGTGCTTCATTATAGATTCTCTTGAGTAACTTACCACAAAAAGTTTTTCATTTGGTTGAAAAGACCCATATGTAGATGTACCACGAAGATTACGTCATCGGGATAGCCCTAAAATTAAAAACGAAACTGGCCAATTCAAAAACAATCGAAAAACTAAAAGTCTACTATTTGTTATAAAGAAACCGAAGAAAAATACTAGTGATCATTGGTACTTTAAAAGAATTTGCTGCATAGCGAATTATTTAATTCAGAAATACAACTTTGATTTCTTTGGAAATCCAAAAATTAGAAAAAAGAAAATGTATGATATTCTTTATGAATTTTTACAAAATTCATATGAAAATAATGGATGTAAACGATTCTTTTTATGTTTATGCAGTAACTGCAAAAAATCATTTAAGTTTTGTAAATATTAATAATGATTTTTATATTTATGTTATTCTATATCATTGTATACTTATCTACAGTTTAATAAAGCCTAGTAGAAGTAGTAGTAGTAGTAGTAGTATGATATACAATAGGTATGCCAAAACAAGTTTTTGAGGAAAAGAAGTTAAGTTCTCTTTGCTCTTCAAATTCAAAGCAGAAATTGCTTGTTGTAGTCTTCCCCTGTGACATTTATATTTTCTGTCACCTCTTGGAGTTATGTTTTCAAATTTCTGGAGAGAATCAATGGTTCAAGAGATTTGAAATTTTCTCATATCTTCATCAATAAGAATACTCTGAGTACAGTTTACTTCTTTTTGATTTGATTGTTTGAAATGCATAAGCCTTTCTTCACTTTCAATCCCTCTTTTCTGAGAAAACGCCAACTTCCTATCCACAAAATCATTGCAATACATTTTTGGCGCCCCTCACATATTGCCTGGAAATTCGAACTTTGTTTTCTCCATTCTTACTGATTTATTCCATTCAATATTTTTTCTTTCTGCATCATTTTCCAAAAATTTCAGAAAGTAAATTAAGTAATTTATTATAAACATCTATGCCAGTTTTCCAAGCACCAGTTTGTCTTTCACTTTGTTAATGCTAGGAATGGGATCCGAATAGTGAAGTGAATATGCCGGATACAGGATAATTTAACAGCTGGATATCATAAAAGTTACCGGATACCGGATAATATGTTGTTCAATTGTTACCAGGGCAACTAGAAATATGACTTTAAAAAAAACAAATATCGCTATATTTTTATGACAAAACACAACATAATTTAGTTAAATATGCAGAAAATTTGACCATCCATTTTTCAAAATGATCCATTTAGGCAATGTAAAACGTTTTTCTATTACTGAGAACAAGATATAAAACGAATACAAAAACTTGCATCATATACGGTTTTTACAGGGCTATGGCCTTACAGAGTTTTCATATATGGAATATTATACAGTTTAATCCAGTTTTATAGATATCTCTCAGCTGGCTGCGCCGCCGCCGCCAAACCTTATCCGGTCTTGCCGCCAATAGTAGTGGGCTGACTGCGTCGAACACCTCTACTTTCAGTTGATCAATATTGAAGAATGGCTCTACTAAACGGCTATTGCTTCTCTGCATTTTTCACCAAGCTGGATTGACTTAGGTTGCACGTTCAAGAATTGATGTTTAAAAATATCAGGAAACCTACTAGAAATACGCAAAATCTGAAAATATGAATCCTACTGGTTCATCTATTCGTTCATTGTATGTTTCTCTCAATGTAATGCAATTTGTAATTTCTCACTTCATTTATCCATGCACCTTGCATGCTTGTCATGCTAATCAAGAATGAACATGATCCAATAACATAAAACTGTAAACTTGTGTTTTTGATAAAAAAATAGAAATTGAAATTTGTTCAACACATTAACACAGAATTAACTCTAAGCTTGTAATGATTCATATCTGCATAGAGTCACACAGACTTCTACACAGAGGGTATTAATTTGGGATGGGAGCGATTACTTTACTTTTAATAGTTAATATATAATAAATTTAAGATAAATTAATAGCTAATTTTTAAATTACACAAAACTTCTACACTAACATTTTTTGACAAATTCAGGTAAATGGAAGAAATGGAATAGGCGTTTTCACTTTTAAATAATATCATATAACAGCTACGCAAATACACAAGAATAATAAAAGTATTTGGTTCAAGTAACAAACTCTTCTTGTTAACAATATAACCAGCAGAATTAAGTAATCATTCACACGGAACTGGACCTGATGAATGGTTAAAAAAAATCTCATTACTAAAATATATTAACTTTTAATGTATTATAAAACTTTAAATTCTGCAGCCTTAATATTAATGGTATCTTTTGAATTTATTTACTTATATCCTGTGATATTTCTTGTGAATGTATTTTTAAAATTTTCTACCTTTCATTTCATTGTTGTTAGAATGGAAATATTATTCAATGTACTACGATTTTTTAACTTGGAAGAGTCTTCAAAAAATCAATTTCAAAGTTTCTTCGAAGATTGCAAATTTTCAATTTCCGAATTCAATTTGATAAAAATATAATAATCAGGTTTCCAGTTAACATTTTCACCTTCAGTACAAGCAGTATTTTTTTCATATTGCGCAATCGATTCACTGTAAGAAGAAAATATTGGTCACTGGTGAAAGTTCTAATTCCAAATATAAGTGTAAAAATAATGGAAACACATATTTTGTGAGTGTTTAAAAATTCTTATCAAAAAATTGTTTTGACCAGAATTTTCAATAAGCTGAGCTTGTGACGAGCTTGAGCATAACAAATTTATTTATTCTGCTTTTTCTGTTATTTTATTTATGCGTTTTTGTGTTTTCTTGTAGTCAATCTTTTAAACTTTATAAAATGATTGGAAGAAGTATGAAAACATTTTCTGCTAGAGCACAGGTTATCGAGTTAAATGAGCCTCTTTGAAAAGGTATTTTGGTGAGCCGAGCCGAACTTACTAAAAATCAATAAGAGCCGAGCAATACTGAGCTTAAAAGCTTCGGATTGTCGGCAAATATGGATTGGATTTAAAATTGCAACAACCTATTCTTACTTAAAAATCCACTTTTTGTTGAACTATGCGATATCATATCGTTTCATGAAACTACCTGATTATTCTGTGTAAGTTTTCAACATTGCTTTCAATGTAGTATGAGACAGATGTTCAATTTCAATGAATTTTCCTTAAATATTTGAATTTCGTGTTGAATATAGGTGGTATTTATATTTTCAAGTAATAGTATTAGAGCAGACGTCTATTTATAAATATATAAGACTGAGTTAAATTGCAAAATTGAAATTTAGGCAAAATTTGTCGATTTATAATTAAATACATATCGAAATATGATTGAAGCTTTATCAATGCTATATCAAAGTTTTGCCATTAAGCGTTCATCTAAATCAATTGTTTTATTAATAAGATTTCAGATTTCATTGGATAGGGTTGTCCTCGGTTAGACAAGATAGTAGCATTGATAAGGGACCAAGAGTTATTGAATTATGTGAGAAATCCCTTCCACCAAATCGATTAAAACTTGAAGAATAAACTAATTGAGAAAATGTTCCATACAATGGACAATAAAAATTCATAAATGTTTTATAATAACAACCTAAGATATTTGAATTGGTCATTTAGACTGGTCATTTAAGAAGTCAGTGAAGTTTAGGTCATTAACTTTCCCATATTGAAATGAAATTTTTAAGGCATTTAGTACCACAACAAAGAAAGTAATTATTCTTAGTCAACTTTATAACACAGTTAAATACAAAATAGTCATTGCATTTAATAATTTAAATGCACGTTCTTTAAACTTTATGCAGCTTACATTCCTTCTAAAATGATAAACTGATTTCCGCATTTTCGAAGAATTTACTCAAGGCCTATTAAATAATTTAAAATCGTGAGTTATTGAAATGTCTATTGGTGAACATGCTTGAATGCAATGTTGGAAATTTCTACTAAACTGTACAACAGTGGCCTGAAGTAGTTTAAAACATTTACCATTTTAGTTTGAAAATTCCAATTTTTTTAGAAAGGATTGACATTCTCTCTATATCTATCATTCTTGTAAGTATAAGACTTCGAACCAATTGAGCAACAACGAAGTTTGTTTCTTTGTATGCGGCTGGATCTCCCAAACCCATTTAGGCGTACCGTGTGAAAAGTCAAAGGTCAATTTGTGATTTCAGATTTTGTATAGCTTTACTAGTTTTTTTGATAAAAGCACTAAAATTTATTTTCTAGAAAAATAAAAAAATCAAAAGATCTTGAGTCGTTTAAGGTTAGGGATATGATTTTTAAATGGATGGCGGATCCATCTCTTCCCTGAGTGCCCTCCAACTTAATGACCTGGTCAATACATAGTGATGAAGTTTTTTCTTAGATATTTTTTTGCTTGCGAAATTGTTATTATTAATATTATTAAAAGACTTTTATTTAAACAAAAATTTTAACTTACAAATATATTAAATTATGTTAATAAAAGTTTAATCCTTGCTTTGAACGACATGTATTACAAAGGTAGATGATATTGAAAAATTTCCAAGAAGTTTTTTAAATTGTATTTTACATCTTTTAGTGCATCAAGAGGATTGATTGATGTCTTCAAATGAAAGAACCACTCGATGGAAAAATATTGAAATGTCTTCGATTTTCTACAAATATTGTTTTAAAAAAATAATGTGATATGAACTTCTTAGATTTGAGCGACGTACAAAGTTATAAATTATAAAATCAAAATTATTGTTTAACAGCTTATTAAAGAGATCCAAAAGTTGAAGCTTAATCGAGATTGGAAAATATTTAATAGAATTAAGATTGAGTGCGTTGCCACATTGACAGAAAAAATGTGAACTATTAGTGGTGGAATAGTATATGTTCAATATTTCAATCCTTTGTCATATTGTATTTCATATTTGAGTTACGTTGAATGAAAGCCCATTAACGGTCAGTAAGCGTATTTTTATATATTTGTAATTAATATGTCGAAGAGTTTTGCGATAATTGATGAAGTATTCGTAAGCAACTGGAAAGTATTAATTAGTTTGTATTTTTAGGACAGTTTTTCATTCTAAGAAAATGATTGATAAAATTTTTTACGCATTATCAGAAGGAAATCACTTAAGCTACCTTTGATGTGCCGCGAAATGATAATTCGTTTAAACCTGCTAAATAAAATCTAGTGACTAAGGTAATTTCGAACTTTTTTAAGATTCCAAGGTAGGCGTACGGGTATGAATTATTAATTATATATGGCTATAGAAAAATTTTAATTTCCAATTTGAATTGTTTGTATCCCAATCTTGGTAAGTTAACTACAAAAGTCCCACTGGGTTTTTTCAAATATATCAGTAAGAAATTTTCAAAAGAAAAGTGACCTGAAATCTATTTAATGTAAATAAATTCCTTCTATTCACCTGATTTTAATAATTTGAATTGAAATTCTAAAGTATAAGTTATTAAAATTTTCTGTATTGGAACTTAAAATCAATTCTCTTAATTAATTGGGTTTAAATAAGCCATGCTGAAAGATTCATGTATTCTTAGATCTTAGTGAAATTCGATTCTATCCAATAATTCTACTGTGACATTTTTTATCCGAGCTTGACTCGAATACAATGACACAAACAAAATGCAAAATGACAATGTCTAAAATATGTTCTCTTATGTACCCTATAAAAACTCTTTTTTACAAGAAACGTAGTTTTGTGTACATACATACAGGGACCGCCGAAGAATTCTCAGTGGACAGGAGCACTCTTTAAAAAATGTTAGAAAAATTATATTTTTTTAAAGAAATATCAAATTTTTATCCACATCAATCGTTAAGCAAAATATTGCACATCAACATTTGTATTAACAAAATAAAGCATAAAGAGAATCCTGCCCCTCAAAATGAATGCCCTTAAAAAGGCAACAGGGGCAGATGCTCTCATTTTTGGTGCACCTGTATATACATGTAGAGCATGTATATTGCTTGCATAGTAGCTATTCTATAAAATATGTGGAATTGCAGAACTAATAATAAAATTCTATCTTTTCTTCAACAAATAAGAGGTAGGTAACTCAATTCCACTTTTTTTTAAAACCCAAAATTACTGGAGAAAAACACATGACGGCCAGAGAAATACTCAAGGGAAAGAGAGATATGGTAGAATCTGTTTCAGTTGCATCTTTTTGAATAACTGTCGATACTACCTATGTGCAAACTTATATTGCTTGATAATTTTTGGGCGGTAGAAGTATAACAAAATAGTGAAATTGTAAATTCCAAGAAATCGCATACGAAAAATTATCAAAAGGAAACTTTTCCTGAAGAAAAATTTTAAAAAAGTGCTTTTCTTGAGGTTTTGAAAAAATGTTAGAAATTTACATACAAGTATGAATAGGTAACAAGAATTAAATAATTTTGCATTAAACATGAAGTAACAATATTTTTATAGTAAATAACATCAAATTGGTAGAATTGGGAAATAACACCCCTTACAATAAACATAGTAACAATCTTTGCACCTAACCAGGTCCTCAATTCTGAGGTAACAACCAAGTATCCATCTCACAGTAGTGCTACACCTTGACTCTACAATAGTGTACCTCCGTTCTTGCCCTTTTCTTACCAGATTTAGCTGTGAGCTACCATCAGAGAATATCAATAGAATAAAACTACTAATTTCAGTTAAATCAAAAATTATATTTCAATGCGTACACATTTGCCCTAGTTAAGTAACACACTTGTTAATATTAGTAAACAAGATTGAAGTTACAGACTGCAAAAACCTGCGCCAAAATTGATTTTTCATTACAGCTGACATAGCATTATATTTAAATATCATGCTGTTTATCTCATTATTTTAAAAATAAAAATTCCTGCTAGATCTTTTTTCTAGTTTTCGATATTAAGCTTTTCTAAAAAATATTACTTTTTGATAGCCTTACTTAATATTCTTTCTGAACTGAGGTGTTTTTCGGAGAATCGCCTCATAAAACGACACTACATTAAGGTATATAATGATCTTAGAAATATCTCCAACTATTTTTGACTTTTTTTCCAATTTCCAATTTTTTGTCATTTTAATTCAAAAAGTTTGTTTTTGTAAGACGGAGGCATTTCAAAATGCCATATCTCGTTTTTAATTTTCATCAATACTTTGAAGTTTGCAGCACTAGAGTACTATTTATTAAGTCATAATAATCAGTCGAGTAGATTAATCTGTTAATAGTCTGTTGTCGGACGGAAAAGCAATTAAATAGTAGCCTTAAAGCTAAACGATGGGATTTACATTCTAGTTTTTATCTATTAAGAAGCAAATAATATCGAACAATATAAAATGAACGAATTTTTTCCAAATATTTGATTATGATTTTGCGAGTAAACATAGCTTCTATCTGACAAATTTTAATAGAAAGGTAGATTTTTGCTGTGGATTCCACACTTTTTTCATTTTCAATCATTGTTAAATAGTCTGTCCATATTGCTTATTGTTCCGTTAATCCTAAGCCTATGTTCTTAAAATTTGTAAATATGTTTTCTATAGAATAATGATAAACCTAAAATTAGCTTGGATTAGGCATTTCTAGTGGTTCCGTCAACAAATAAACATCATTCGAAAGATTTTTCAAAAACTTGGTATTAGGTTTTTTTGGCTTAAGAGAAGTCCACATCAATTTTGCCTTCCCTTGCCTATAAGGTTTTCTATGGGCATGGAAAAATCAGTCATGTGTGCAAATACAAAAAAATGTTTTTTCAGAGGCCGAATGAAGTTAAGGTTATTTGCTTCATCTATATTTATAAAGTTATCCACGAAATCATTGCCAATTGATTATGCAAGCATCATTTAAACATTTTCTGTTGAAATATATGTATATATATAGCGCAATAATTGAAATAAATATATTTTGAAACTCAAAGATAGAATTACTTAACCGGATTTTAACCTGATTAACCGGCTTTAGCCGCACCAGTCCGATTTAACTGGTTTTAATATACATGTTTACTATATATATGCATATAATGAACTTCTATAACACTAACTGGACTCTATTATTAGTATATTGAAGAGCGGAATTAATAAATGACTGAGTGAAATCGGCCAAATGTTGCTGTTATTTATTCATTGTTCCAGTCTAGTTAGTGTTATAGAAGTTCATGATATATATATATATATGCAATAGTTTGTTGATCAGGAGATGCACCAGACGGTTCTGTCGGTTGGGTTTAGTGTTTGCATGACGATTACGCTAATTAAGTAATCATAAATTTTTCCAAAATTAACTCACAATAATTCAACGTAAATGAATTTGGAAGGTGAATTTTACTGACAATTATATTTGTTCTTTGATTGATTTGAATATATTGTTACAAAAAAGTTATCGCATTGTTTTCATTTGTAATCTTAGGCATTAAGAACAAAGATTGATACAGAATAAAAAAATATTAATGCAAAACATGTATTGCAAGATGGATGTTTGTCAATCAAATTTAGTGATCCTAGTGCCCAATTATAGATTCTTGAGAGCATTGATATTTTGAAGTACAAAACAACAATAATTAAAATTGTTTTAAGACAAATGAATATTAATTCTGAATGAAATGATTCCCAGACATGCCTAAGATGAATAAATATGTTGCACCAGCTGTCAATTTTCATAATTTAAGAAAAGAATTCATTAGATATTTAACAGGATATATTTATTTTTGGTGAAGAGGAATTAATTGTGTTCCATCTGCAATAATTTTCAATTTATTTCTATTATAATATAAAGTGCGATCGTCAATGTCTTTAGTTCATTGTCTTGTCGTTCATAAGGACTTTGAGCTGCTCTAGGCGCACATGCACCCTCGACATATAAATACATAGCTTCTTTAAAAAATTGTTTAGAAATATCATTCACATAGAGAGAAAATATGATTGGTCCTAATACAGCGGCACGACGTACTCCGAAATTTTTTGTGACAAATTCTATCAATTTTTAATCTTTGTTTAATATTATTTAAAATTAACCACTATTTTAATAATTCCTTGAATAATCAGTTTAAAGTTTATAATTTCAAAGTTTATTGTACTAAAAGCTTTACGAAGCTCAAGAAATGCAACGGCTGTTACTAATTTTTTACTTAAATTCGAATTCGTTTTTTCTGTAATTGACAAAGTTTTTTCGGTCGCGTTGAAATTTGGCATACATCCCTATTTTGTGATCGAATGTGATTTCCAGTTATAAATTATTTGCAAACGGATGAGTAATACTAATAGGGTTGTAGATATTTTTTTTTAAAATATATATTTATTATTTGTATTTAGATGCGCACCGCCATATGACTGAAGAACATTATCAGAAATTTGTAATTGCTTTACATTTTGTATTGAAAAACTAAATAATCTACATTAATGTTGGAAAACATTATATTTTTCTCAACTTACACCCACGTTCAATAAACAAGAATTAGAATTTGTTATCATGACAATGCTTGAAATTGACAATATCATTGGCACATTTATTAAATTTCATTGAGCTCATGTCTTCAACTTTGCTGAATACATGTTCAAAAAGTGTATGTTTCAAAATGTTTACTATTGTAATAATGATACTGTGCCTTTTTCTAACTTAGTCATTTGTGCTTCATTGGGCCCCTTAAACATCATAATCTAGCGACGCACTAATTGCTGACAACCTCAATGTTATAATGAACAATGAACTATGAGGGACATTGTCATAAAATCTTTTATCACACCTCATTCACACAATTGTTTTTTATAAAACGGATTCGAACTTTACCGATATCTGTAAACTATCTTCGAATTACGTATTTGAATTGATAAATTTACAATGTTAATGTCATTTCCTTTCAAAATTTTCATTGTTATTTATGCATGTTTAGTTCTAAGGCATTGATTTTGAAAGATGTAATCATGGTACTTTTAACCTTAAGTTGCCTAACCTATCTTCTACAATTATTTGAAAAAAAACATTTATTAGAGAAATTCATTATGTATATAAAGTTTTAACGGTTATATAATTACTATAATCAAAATTTATTTACTGGTAGTTTCTGATATTTTGCCCATTGTCCTTTTAAAAGAACGAACTGTTTATTTAATAAAGCAAACCATTCAATTTATGTAGTAGTTCCACAGTTACTAATACAACATACTACTGCATACGATTTTCAAAATCCAGACATTTCTTAAAGTCAAAATGTTAAATATGGTAGGTCATTGTTAAATTCAACACATTAAGTTGTGCTCAAATTGCTTAAAAACCAACCAATGACACTGTGGTTGAAAGCGCAGTGGCAAACGGTTCACATATTTTGACACAAGACCCAACCCGACCCGCAGACAATTAATCCATGAACTGAGCTGACCCATAGTATGTTAACCCACGAACCGACGCATGGGTCAGACAGTCAGCTTTTAACCCGATTTGTATTTGCAAATGTTTGACAAAACTAACATGAAACAATGTCATTAGCATTATTTTAAGAGTAGGTTCTATATAGCATAGTAGATTGTATACTAAATGGAAATGAATGGTTAGTTTTAAGAGAAATTCTTCAAAAATAAATTTCTCTGACCCGGCAATTTTGAAAATTTTGACCCATGAACCGATCCGACCAAAGCAAGCGCGACCCACAACCCGACCCGACCCAACTTTTCTTTGACCCAAGGCACGGGTCGGGTTGTGTCGATACGTTTGCCACCCTTGTTGAAATGAATGTCTTCAGAAATTACTCTAGGCAGTATAACACTTGATTACAAAAATATCTTATAGTATAACTACTTGTGATAAGTTTGTCTTTTAAAAGGACATCAGGCTGTTTTTGGTTAAAGTAATTGAGTCATGCCTGTCTTATTAATGCTGAAAAATATGTTCAATGGAAGCACTACAATCTATCGCAAAGTTTAGAGCCAACAATCCAATGTATCTTATTGGATCGATTACTTAGGACTGTACTTCTTGATATCAAACAGAAAAACTAAAAAATCTGCATCCTTAGATTCAAGGTATTCAAGTCATTCTTGTGTAATACGGTGGATCTCTTGGATGACACCAAAATTTTTGGGGAAAGGGTTTCCATAATTTTTTTTAAGTTTCGCTTCCAGACAAATGCATTCAGCTATTTTTGACATCAAAGTGTGTTATGAATATAGGGCTTAAATCAGTGCAGATCGAACGAACAGGAGTAGATTTTTCTATGCATGTGATGTTGGCATGGGTGAAGGTTTCAACTGAGCAGGTCACAAATGAGTATTTCAACAGAAAGGATATGGGAAGAACAAGCTCATATCTGAATTCCCTTAATATCCAGTTGGGAATCGTGCCAATCCCCTCCTACAGCTTTTTGCTCATTTGGTGGTATAGTCTGTATAGGTTTATCACTTGCTCTTATCGAGCAATTAAAATTTGCAGTGAGGCACTCATAGTTATCTTATATAGACGTAAACTCAGTATTGATCTGGTCTGCTATAGAGTCTTTATCGATATTGGCCAAATTGTGGGATAGATGGAGACTTTTGGGTACCTGCTGTCATCCTACCTAATCTTTTTGGACTGCCAGACTTTAGTTTGTTTCTGTAAGAATTGTGTTATTTAATACATTATTCCATCAGTTTTATGTTAACAGCATTACGCGTACGGTAGAAGAGTAACATGTCCCGATTTTTAGAGCCTTTTGGCGAGGGTTGATAAGTTTAGGGATATTCAGATTTGCAAATCTCCTTCTATTAAATATCAGATAATTGTTTCTGAATTTTTATCCTGTTTATCACATAAATTCAAAAAAATATCATGGCAAAGGCTCCAGTCGCAAAAACAAGACTTCTTCCAAGCAATTGTCTATTGGCGGGACATTGACTTCTACATGAAATTAATTCATTTCGGAAGCACTTGGTCACAAACTGCAAGAAGATATTTTCAACACCGCAGTGGTAGTTACGAACACCACGTCGACTAAGTGGTGGTGAGATTATACACCACAATGCTTCAATGTCATCTACTTCAGCTTATTAGTAGCACTTTTTGGAAACGAAATATTTTGCACACATTCAGATAAAATATCTTAAAATACATGAAGGACAAGACTAATTGTGGTTGAAAAAAACTAATTCAAAACTTAACACCCAAAAACAATTGTGTGCAAAATATAATATTGAGCCAAAACAGCGAAAGTGCAATGGATTTGTCTGGATAATGATTAATCCGAACGGTTTATCAACACCAAAAATATAACATTTAGAACATTTATTATTATCTCCAGCAAGGTGGTATTGTTTTCGCCTTTCGTTTGTCAGTTTGCCAGCATCATTTCTCAAAAAGTAATGAATCGATCTTTATGAAAAACATTTCGCGATAAGTATTGGTCTAATTTACATACCATCAAACTTTCACACTGATCTGGATTGACGTCCGATTGTATTCAGACCTTAACTATTTTCATGTTCGGCAGAGGATTCGGCTATCTCTTATTTTTCTTATTTATTGAAATTCAAAATATTATTATAAAGATATAATCCTCCTCGGCATGAAACTTTAGTTTAAGCTCATTAAATTTAACAGAACTAAGTGTAAAATGAGAACCAATCAAACCATTTAGAGAAGTTTAAAACATTACGTTTTATCAAAATTGTATTTCAACAGTGGACACTAGAATTAGTAAGTTGTTTTTTTTTCAATGGTACACTAAATGTATAGATCTAAATCAAGATGATACTAAATTAGCATATTTAGTACTACCTTTACTCATTTGATGTACACATGTACAATTTTTCTGTTAATTGAATTTTTTGATTTTTTCTTTTCCTAGAAGAAAAAATGGTTCACTCTAATATTACATGTATTATTAGCAGAAATCAGATTGTCAGTAACTCAGTTATTGTTTTTTTCAATAGGAATTAAAACGAAATTTTCCTCTGAAATTAACTAATTGAGGACCTTGAAGGGATAAGATTCATGTTTGAGCTATCGTAAATTTTGAGAGGAGTATCAGTTTGCATTGGCTTTAACTATGGCAAATATGACAATGATATATTAGACATGTCATCTTTAAGGAATTCCTATTCAACTGTTCAAATCAATATATACATATATATATATATGTTCATATATATATATATATATATATATATATATATATATATATATATATATATATATATATATTATATATATATATATATATATGTAATATTTATTTAAATCAGAAAGTAAATATGATAAATTTAATAAACGTAACAAGAGAAAAATGTTCAACAAAGTTTGAGAAATCTATTGGGGAAAGAAGACATAAAAAAATTTAATTGAGTGCTTTCAATACCGGATTTTTTTTCGAAGTTTTTTTTTGGCATACTAAGATTTGTTTGTTAAAATTTCCTTAAGTTCTATCTTCCTGATAGAGTATTTGATTGTACATTTTTTCATAATTTTTTTTAATAATTGAAGCAATACTTTGGTAGTTATTAATTATTCCAATTCTTACATGAAAATTTTCCGTTCGACATAGTTCATGATGGCATCCAAAAATGCTGTACCTTGTATATTTGTTTGGTTCTTTGTAACCGCTAGAATTAGTTTTCATTGCTTGTGGGTCATAGAGGTTTTCCTTTAGAAGTTTCTTTGTCTGGCATAGTTTACTAGCCAGCTATTTTTAGAACTTTCACCTAGACATTGAGAATACTTCATGAATATTGATTTTATTAATGCTATTTTAAAGATTTCGAATGTANTAATATACATAATTATATTGTAGAGCATTTACCCATGAATAATTCAAATTGCTAACATATATTCACAAAAATAATAAAATCAGTCTTTCGCGAGTTTTCTTAATGATGGAGTTGCGCTGCAATTCTGGTAGCGATATTTAGGAATACTTTGTGATCTTCAAAAAAAGTAAATACAATTATTTGTGGGAAACATGAAAATTTTCCGTTCGACATAGTTCATGATGGCATCCAAAAATGCTGTACCTTGTATATTTGTTTGGTTCTTTGTAACCGCTAGAATTAGTTTTCATTGCTTGTGGGTCATAGAGGTTTTCCTTTAGAAGTTTCTTTGTCTGGCATAGTTTACTAGCCAGCTATTTTTAGAACTTTCACCTAGACATTGAGAATACTTCATGAATATTGATTTTATTAATGCTATTTTAAAGATTTCGAATGTAATTCTTTTCCGGAATCCCTTACTATCACAGAGTTAGGTTTCAAAATTTCCATGATTATTCTTAGTAAATGTTTTTTGATTCCTTACTTCTGATCTTAGCTTGTTTACAAGATTTTTTCGATTGATACTATCAAAGGTTTTGCTGAAATCAATGAATATCCAATGCAGAGATTCTTTGTAGAAATGGATTAATAATTGATAAAAGCTGAGTTCCGAGTTTAAAATAATTATTTATCTTGACTGAAAAAATTGGTATTGACGGCTAAACAGCACAGATTTTTAGAGAAGCATTTTGACATCTTGAAGAAGAAAACATTCTTCCTTCCATATTAAGTGACAGTTTTTCATAATTTGAGAGAAGCGGATTTCAAAACACTATGCTGTTTCTTCGGGGTCTTTGAAAACCACTTGCTCGCTCGAGGACTGTGGTCTGTTCGATCACCTGACATGATCTCGGCAGATTTTTTCTAACATAGGCCTAGCCGAGTCGAGCTTCGCGTGCATTGGATATACAACAAGCACAACGCGAACCTTTATTAAGCTAAACAAATTTATAGTTCTGCTTTTTAATTTGTCTTATTTTTTAATTCAATATATGCTTCTTTTTATAATCTTGTTTTAAAATGTTTATTAAAGAATAGAAAGAGCTATGTAGAAAATTCCAAAATCACAATATTTTAAAAGAAAATATCGAGCTAAAATGCTTCCATATGGAGTTGAAAATGCTCAAAAGTAAAACGAGCAAATCTGTTCCAACATCGTTTGCACGATCTTGTTAGGCAAATATCCCTGCAGTTTTACTCCACAGTGACTTTTCGGACATCCTGTATTAAAAAAAATTTCATTTATTTCGTACTAGTAAACTTCACACATCGTCGACAAGGTATGAGGTAGTGTGATATGTGATTTTTTGCTTCCATAGTGTCCTGTGGTGTTGAGAGGGTTGTTTGTTTTATTGGGAAAGTTTCTAATGAGTTGGTTGAATAATAAATGCTTATCATTATCAAAGACCCGTCTAACAATAACCCGCCATCCGGCCCATCCCGTTTAAAACTGAACTTTGACCTAGAACCGATCAAAGTAAATTTGGTATCAAATAAAACAAAACAAAATCAATAATATACTCCACAGATGAAATATAAAATATATTCAATTTCAATCTTTTGACAGAAAATGTAAGATGTTGAATTGCCTGTTCTAGGGTATCCAATTAGCTTAAAATACTACCGCTACCCGTCCGCAGCTCAATTTACTTTACCCGTACCCAAACGTGTACCCATCCATACCCGCGATATATGTACACAGATAGACAGTACTGGTCAAGCTTACAAAATGTATCCGTTTTCAATATAAAACACTTAATAAAGATGAACAAAATGTATGATGTATTTCTGAGCAAAATACCAGGATGTAACAATAGTAAAATGAATCTAATATTTACGAATTATCAAAAGTTCATTAAAATGAGAAGGCAACAAATAAGCGCGCTTGCTGGTAGTTGTCTTACTTGTTCTACTTGCTGTCCGTTCAGACGTATTTTGACTAGCTGGAATGTAATTATTGATCATTTCACATTTTTTCAAACCCGACCCAAACCTGAAGTATAAAATAGAAGCCGAACCGACTGCAAAACCTGAAGGCAGAAATTTAACAATTGAAGCATTTGGACTTACAGTTCGCGACACCAACGAGGGTAGAAAAAGCTTGTGTATTTCGAATATAAAAACGCGTCTTTACCCGACCCGATATCGGGTATCTGGTCTTGTCGGATTTGAGCACAATAATTTGAATTCGGTTTGGGTATGCCCAGTCTTCGTCGGGTATTTCTCGGGTATGGTAATCTGGATGATTACATTTCATGTACAATTTTTATTGATTATTTTGGTTTCTTCTAGCCGGGTCATGTCAAGTAAGTAAATCGCTTGTTGTGTAGGTATAGAAATCAATAGTCGGTCAACTGAACCGAATATTTATGAAAAATATGTATTTCAATTGTTGAGTTATATATTTTATTTAATCAGTGTCGATTGCAGATTTACAGTACTTAAGAATCTGCATAAGTATAGATAAGAAGGATGCGGCATTTGACTAGTGCGCAAGTCCAATTTTTCTTTACCGGCGGTTAAGCACAGGTACCCGTGGGTAAGCCATAGGCTGTTCTAGTACAAATTTCTCTTCAATGTGGAAAACCATAATTAAATTGCAGTGATCTATTTTATACTAATGCGACACCATTTTCTCTAAAAAAGTAATTTGCTGATTTCAGTCTTGTGTGACTTAGGCGTGTACGCCGCCAGCATTTATGTTATATGACTGCTGATATGACGAAAGTTCTGGCGGCGACTCACATGGTGAACTAAGAACATAGTCCACATGAAATATTATTTGTGTACTTGCAAAATATTTTTTACAATATTGAAATTTCGTTAAAAAAAATTGAATTCAGTAATTGAATGCGGATAATTTGGATTGATGATTGCTTAATGTCATTTAGCCACACTCTAAACTCTTAAGACAAAAGTTGCTAAAGTTAAATTAGACATTGCGTCAATTTTCTTCCGTTTCACGGAGTATTTACCTACTGTTAGAAAGGCGCCATAATTGACAATACCAAATATATTGGCTCTACAAAAATTTATTAAAATTGGATTTGGTATACAGTTCCTTAAGAAAGTTAAGGTTGAATTGAAAGCAGCTAGTTTTCTAATTTTGTTATTGAGGAATTCTGAAAATTCAAGATTTTCATTTAAGGTAACACCAATATAGGTTTTACTACTACTACTACTACTACTACTATTATCTGAGTGAAACCATATTTCGGGAGTATTATGTACTTTGATATTTGAAGTCTAAACATCACTGAATGTCCTTGATACTTTGGAAGGTTAATGATCAAACACTGCGTTAATTAAGAATATCCATGGAATTGGTTAATGTTTCTAAATTTATATTGTTGAATTAGCATTAACATTTTGGTGTGTGATTCATTTTATAATTCAAAGCACAGTTGATGCGTTCTATTTTTTCACAGGTTTACTCATTCTACTAAATACATTTCTTAATATATTGTTTTTGTTCTGCGCAGTTTTACATTCTGCTTTTTCCTATATACATGGTATTGCCAACATATAAACTACAACAAAAAACTTTAAAAGGTTTCGCTCAAAACTATTTTGATAGCTTCAAATATAATTCCCAAAATAGCTTTCTTGAAGCAAAGCAACTAAATTGGAATTGATTTTTGAAAAAATTGGAATTGTTTTTTATATAGTAGCAAGATCAGTGGGTAGTACTGATTTGGGCTGCATTACTTTGTTTCTGAATAGAGCAATGTTATGTCTCTAAATTGCATGAAATTTAGTAAAAAAATAATTGAAATAGATTTGATTAAATAGATATAGATATAGATATATAACATAGGATAACTAAAGTCGACTTTAAGAATATTTATGTTTTAAATCAGCAATCAGGATTTTCAGCAAAAGCTCATCAACAAGAAATGCAATTAAAGTAATAGATCACGCCATTTCCAAAAATCCTTCAAGACACTTGCACTATGACGATTATTATATATATTTTAAAAACAGTTGTTCTAAAACGTGGCCAATTTGAAAAAAGTATTTCTAAGACTGTAAGATTGACAGCTATAAAACTTGTGGGCGAGATATATTTTTGCTCTGTGGAACTATATTTACATAATTCCATCAACTTAATTAGTCAGGCACGCAGTGATTGCTTCCACTATTATTTCAAAAAGCAGTCTATTATCATTCAAGGCATCATTTTGACATTAAGATTTCATCATCTCTAATTGAATTTCCGAAAATAAATGTTCTCAAAGAAAGTCGGATCGGGCAGAGAGGGGACCTCGATCTTGCATGGCTGAGCTCGACTTGAACCATAGGTGGAAGCTGGTCGGGTCAATGTTACCAACCCTGTAATTTGAAAAAGTAAATTTTTCCATTTGCACAATTTTTCCCAATACAAAGCCTCCCAAAAAAAATTAAAGTAAAAAGCATCAATCAATTGATGATGCGGATGCTTTCTAGAAAACTTGAATGCAGCAAGTGTCTTCGAGTGGCAAAAGGGGAACAGCAATGCAAGCAGTTATCTCAGCCAGATATGGTGAAAGCCTACATCCAAAACATGGGGGCGTAGAGTCCGCACTTTGGTATTATATCCCACTTCAGATCTCGTACCAAAAATGGACAGTGCATGTTTTGAGTCATTTTTAATGAATACTGTTGCAATCAATTTGATTTAAAAAGAAAAATAGAACTTTTTTTACCACACTATTGCTCTATCACGTTCATTTATTATGGAAAAAGCGCAATGAGAAAGGCAAGGTGGCATTGAGTTCTTTGATCATCAGCTGGTCCAAGTACCAGTGCTCAGGCTACTTTTAGTATTATTGCTTTTTCAACAAATTGAGGTCAGCACAGAAAAATCGAAGTAAATGTGTGAAAAATGCAAGATATATTCATGTCTCAACCCAAACAAAAACTACTTTTCAGATTATCAAATAAAAACACAATTTTGGAACTTTCTAATTAGTTTTTTAGTGTAATTAAGCATTTTTTATTAATCTAGTGATTTCAAAACAACTTTCAAATGTTTTGTTCCAATTTTTTGTTTATTGAAAATTAGTTTGATTTAGGAAGTTTTGAGTGTGAAATGATCTCTGGAGAGGACGGTGAGCTTCGCGTAAAGGAAAAAAAGGCTTTTGAGAAAATTTTTGTATGGAGAGTAGATGGAGTACAGTATTAAAATCTTTAATTCAAATTTTATGAAAAATCACCTAAAAGGTTATTTGAAAGGTATTTTACTTTGGAGGTCATATGCTTTCAAAACGCTGGTAATTAGTCGGATCATGGGCTAAAATATATGACAGAGTTAATATTGCAATAATGAAGGTTTGCATTGTAAATTCTAGAAAGTTTATATTCTTAAAATGTTTACATAAAGCAGTTGTTCGCCTTTTGTACCTGAAGAATCCATGTCTGCTAATCTGAGTTGCATGCGGACTAGGTAAACCCAAAACCGGGTCAATATAGATCACTACTTGAACTAAAAAAATGGGTCAGGTTGGAAAGAGTCTTGTAACTTTTAATAAAACTTATGAGTTATACTTACTTTAAGTTTAGCAATTTAAATAATATGAAAATAGAAATGCGACTGTGATTTGTGATCAACCAATTTATGCTGGAGGGCTATAGGCAGGGCTTTGCAATAAATAATTGAATATACATAGATCATGTTTTCATGTTCGTTGTTAGATCATTTTCATCAGCAATTGAGCTTCATAATAGTTTTGGAGGCTTCAATTTTACAAAACTAAAAAATAGATTATAATTCAAAACTGTTGAAAAACTCATGTCTCTGAAGATCAATGGAATACATAGTGAAAAATAATTGCTTACATCATTTATTTTAGGGCTTATTTGAGTTGGGACAGAATGTAAATTTCATTCGGGTCGTATAGGGTCAGAATTTTATCAGGGTTCGCTAGAGGTGTACAGGACCAGTTATTTTTGGTCCCTGTCCCTGGTTGGTCCCAGTAGTCAGCGTCTTTAATTTCACTATCATATATACATTTAGAAATTATTTAATTTTTTAGAACTAAAAAAACAAAATGTAACAAAATTAATGTAAATTGCATTATTCTTCAGCAAATGAAATGCTTAATGTTTAAAATTTTAGGGTGTGAATTCTTCAGAATATGCACATATAAGTATCTGGTCTCGGTCCCATCCAGTATTTAGTCACGAAGTATATTTTTGCTCCCGGTATCTGGTCCCAGTCTCTGCGAGAT
Source organism: Hofstenia miamia (assembly GCA_900660155.1). NCBI lineage: Eukaryota > Metazoa > Xenacoelomorpha > Acoela > Hofsteniidae > Hofstenia > Hofstenia miamia. The sequence continues at coordinate 131,703 of CABFPE010000648.1, read as the reverse complement.
CAGATACGGGACCGAAAACAGGTACGGGTGGCGCGCAACTCTAGGGTGAGCTCCAATTTTTTCGATTCGTTTGCATCTCTGCTCCTAATAACTATAAACAACACGTAGCCATTGTACTGCAAAATCCAATTTATATAGAACTATTAATTCTCTTGTAGCGTAAAAAATTTTCTTAAGTATGAATGAATAATAAACGAAAAAATTAAATTCGTCAAGAAATTCTTCATTTTAGCAATTCCGACGAGATAATGAATTTCAAAAAAAATTTATTTATTTATTTGTTAATCAATGTATAAAGAAATCGTCTGTCATTAAAATGCTTTACAATTTATTAGTTCAATGCTCTTAAAGATGTAATTACATATGAAAGAGTTTAATGTCAGACATGGAACGAAATAACAAATCAATTGCAATGATATTGCTTAGAAATTCCGAGAAGCTCCTTGTGTTCACCTTCCCACAGATCTTCAATACTATTTACATGCAGGCACATCAAGGAATTTCCAAAAAATGCATTACTACTAATGATCACTTGAATTATAAGTTTTACATTAATTTCGAAAATAGTAATTGCTTAGCATTTGGCAAATACTCAATTATGAGAGCGAATAATTAAACTAAATTACTCGAGATCTGAAAAGTCTAAAAAATTAAAACTATACACATTGAGTTATATAGCTCAAGTAAAAAAAGTGGCCACGTTATAAACACATTTTTGATAACAAACGAAAGACAAATGGAGGCTTATAAAACTTGGAGCCTGGTGACAAAGTTATTTGACAAGTTTGCCATGCAAACCCTGACAAGCAGATAAACGCTTTGAAACTGAATCCATTTAACGGACTTTAACTTCTTGAGTTATTTGGTGTTGCGATTCAAGGATGTAACTATTTAATTCTTTCAGATTTGTGGGATTTTTTTCTCGATGGTGTTCCATCTCAACATTATCATTTAGAGTCTTTCAAACACTTAAGTTGACGTCTCATATTTAGTCAACGTGGACAATGCTTTGGGATTCTATGAGCTTGAAATTGTAGAGCCCACCTCGAACGTGAATATGCGTACATATAGATTGGAAATTAATTTCTTAGTTGTCATATCTTTTTCTAACATGCACCTAGTGAAGAGCTTGTTGAAGATACTGAAGCCAAAAAGGCATAGGGTATTGTCTTTGAAATATTATTTAAAAGGTGATGTAATGACAATCATAATGGTGAGGTGAGATAGAAATTTGGCTGTAAGAACAATTGTAAAGTAAAATTATTGAAACTTTATTTAACTATTTGTACATTAACTGTTTAAACCTTAAAATCGAGTAATGGATTGAAGTCGGCCAGAGGCCATGCTGGGATAAAGAATGGATTGAAATGAATTCAGCAGAAGAGTAATCTATTGTGTCATTATTAAATGCAACCTAAATAACATCAGTTCTAGTAGTTTATATGTATATTTTTTAATATTGGTCCTCACATGTTATTGTTGATATCTTTTGCCCGTTTGTAGTTTTCTAAACACATGAATATCAAGGTCAATTAGTGGCCTCCTGTAACAACAGTAGATATTAAAACACCAAAAAAACGGGATTTGACGTTCCAAAAAAAATTTAAACAAACCTAGAAGTATTTTTGGTTTTTTTGCAAAAATTTTTGGATTTTTTTGGTAATTTTTGGATTACGGCTTTCTTGTCAACTTTATGGAATTTTTCCAAAATTTATCAGTAACTTTTTAAATTTTTTCTCAACATTTTGTAAAAATTTTAGCAAATATTTAAGACAAATCAAAGAAAATTCATGAAATATCACACCATACGCTAGAGATATTTTTTGGATTTTTTGTAAAGTGTTGCAAAATTTTCTATTTTTTATTTAAGTACAATATTTTTTGGATTTTTTGACGCCTTTTGTAAGTATATTAATGGCTGAATAAAGCAAATCATTTAAAAAATATGAAGTTATAGAGCATAAATATTTGTATATATATATATATATATCCTATTATTATTACTAATAATGAATAAAATGTTTCAAATATACATGCAAACTCACTCAATCACCAAAGAGGACCACTTGTAGAATATATGCGCACTGTTTACTGCATTTTTTGAATTTTTATACATGATATCTAAAAGTAAAAAATGCCAATGAAAAGCGCTTATTCAAATTCAATTTTTCAGAAATTGTAGTATACAACTAGAATGATTTGTTAATGAATATTTTTCAACACATAGTAAAGCATTAAGCTACAAGAATTTTTCCATTTCAACAGAATACAACTTCAAACACTTCTTTAGTTATTAAATGAAAAACATATCCGTTTTGCTAGATTTATATATATATATACACATACATATTGTCATCTTATATGCGAATTTATTATTAGTGTCCACATTTTTGAACAAGCTCGTGAAAAAATATTGAAAGCCTTTAGCATGGACAAATCTATGGGTTGAGCCAGCTCACGCAATGATGAATATTTGTACTGAAACTTATTTTTGTGCCTGAAGTACAGGAAAATGTGGTTTTTTTCAAAGAGAAATCCGATTAAATTCTTTCCTTACCTAGAGTTTAAATAATTACAATTTCTAATTTCCATGAGAACAACTACTGCCATGAAATATTTTGTTTCGGTAATTTAAGTTGAAAAAGAAAGAAGAGATAATTCTCTTTTTTTTAGTGTTTTCTGATTTTAAATATCTTCATAAGTGCTTGAGTGAAAAGTGCTTAAAAATCATTTGAGAAAACCATCCCAGATATTGAACAAATCTCAGTAGAATTAGGGCAAATGGCTGTTAGCATTGAGTGTTAACCATTATTTAAGGTTTTAGCAGTTTTTAATAATAATCAAACAACAAATGGTTTTGTTATGTAAAAGTAACACTATTGGAAATAAGGTTAAAGAGTTATACATTATTCATTTCAATAAAAAATTTAAAAAAATATTTTAGTTAAAAATTGCAATTGTTTTATATTCGACAGGATGGAGTAAAAAAACAACTCAAAATATGCAACTAGTTTGTTCCAGCATTATGCACATTTATAAAATTTGGGAATTAACTTAGACATAAATAGGAAATGTAACAAAATTTTTGTTCTCGAGGACGAGCTTATTACGAAAGTATGCCTTTGTTTATTGTTGGGACAAAAGGACTCTAAAAAGAGATTAACCGTTAACACAAACTAGATGGGGTTTCAAGGGATATATTATTCTTTACACTGTGATGATTCTTGAATAAACTACCACAGATTATAAAGAAATCCTAGTGAATATAGGTCTAAATTTGAGTTTCAATTACTAAAATAATCAATTTTGAACATATAGCATATGCGAATGTGCAAATGATACATTTTCTAATTATACATAATTAGTTAGTTGATTAAAATGGAGACTTTCTTTGCATGTTCTTTGAAACGAGAGAATTGTACAAATTGAGAATATAATTACATTGATACAAACAGACTCCAAACTAAAGACAGAAATATCATCATCAAATGCACCGCTGTCGCTGTAAAAATGTAATCAAGTCGAGGAATTTATTCAACTAAATAAATTAAAATCTCATCGTTTACTTCTTAGGATATCATCTATTGTAGTGCATCAATTATTCCAACAGTTCTACTCATGCGATGAAAACCCCTTTTCCATTTTACAAAAGTAATTAGAAATTTCAATTAAGGAAAATACAAAAAATTTGCTGAAAATGAATTAGTCTAAGAATGGAAATTGAGTTCATACATTACCATTGTGATGGAAAACCCCTGAGTTATTTGAAGCAAATTTATGAAAAAATATTTTTGCACAATGCATCTTAGAATTTATTGACATTCAACTTTAAACTAAAAAGTAGTTCGTTTTTTTAAGTTTATTTCCTCTTAGAAATTATGTGAAGAAGTACTTCACAATGCGTCACACTTCTGTATTTTCAAAAAAAATTTGAGTTTCCAAATATTTGCTTCAAAAATAATTATATAGAATAAATGAAATTTTTCCAATGCATATGACAAATTAATATTTTGAGGCATGCCAATATGTCTAAAAGTATATAAAGGTTTGACACATAATGATTTGCAGAAATACTCTCTGAAATTAAATTTAGTCACTTTGCTAATTTAAACGCGTTTGTCAATTAGAACTAATTTCAAATTATTCAAATTATTTTTTATTAACAATAAAAATTTCTTTCTCTGGCATTTTAACTAAAAAATATAATTTGGAAATTCAAATTTTAGTGAGAAATTCTGGTCAGAAAACTTATAAATCGTAAATCCTACATATTGAATAAAATTTTTGGCATCAGTTTGCATCAAAAAATCTCATTATTGCCAAAGATTCCTAGAGAATTTAACATTAAGGAAATTATTTTTAAAGTCTTTTCGAAATGCAGTGATATGTAAAGTCCTTGATGTCTCCATTTATGCTAAGATTTAGGTTGACAATTTTCTACATTTTGTTAAATCTTACGTAAATATTGTGTATGGAAATCAACCAGATTTGTTGCAAGGGAACCTAAATTTGTTTTTGACGTCCTTCCTAAGACCCAAAAAGGCCCTACCAGCAGATGCCTAATAAAATATTTAAGCTAATATTATCATTTTATAATTTGATTTAACTAAAACTAGCAGAAAATATCCATTTTACCAGTGTGAAGGCCATTGGTGCAAAACCCTGAATGTTTTAGAATTTCCTCAAAGGCGCACTACGTTCGCTCTACTATCAGATTTACTAACTTTACTCTTCATCCACATAAAAATCATCCAAAATACTTGAATCTCAGCCTAATTAGTACATCTTGCATTGTTTCAATCAAGGCCTACTTATAATAGGTCCTTTTTCAATACAACTGAATTCCATCATGACTTCTAAGTTGGCTTGTCATTAAATATATCAATAACAACTACCGTTAAAACAGTTTGTACGTGTAAATTGTCTTCCTCTACAAAAAGGCTTATGACGTACTATTCATAATCAATGCTCTCCCAAACCTTACTGATTTCGTTTGTTAGCTTTATAATTAACTGCAAAAACATTGTTTGACCACTGAAAGCTAAATAATTGATTGCATTTCTTTTAATGTGCGATTATGCATCCTTCATTTTTTTCGTACCTGGAAAATGTGAGATGATATTGGAAGATAATTACAAATGAATGTAACATGTGATATATAATCTTTTAAATTTCTGGTTCTCACCGATTCCTCTCTCTTAAAAACTATTCAAGAAATTCCAATTACAAAATAATTATTGCTAGGTTCTCTAAAAGTAGCCAAGCGAATGATTTTCCGATATCTGGAAAAGTGCCACTATGCATCATATAAGTTGAATGTATTTATGATAAAGAAACTGAATTTGCTTAATGAAGTAGCCTAAATGATATTGAAGAGTAAAAAATTAGAAGAGAACTATAGGAAATTAATTAAATTACACACACACACACACATGCATATTGTATCTTTAACATTTATATTGAATCACTGTATATATATATAGGTAACTAAATACACGTTGATTTTATATTTAACCAATTCAATGTCACATTATTTCACTAGCTGAAAAAAGAATAGGCTTATCAAACTAGAAGATACTATTGGCATAATCAAACTTGTCCAAAATTATGATTATATTAAATTTTATTAACAAAGCATTTAACTTAGCATAATAGACTTTCGAAACTGGCAATGAGAAATTTGCTCAAATCATTGTTCTTAATAATTTTAACTTGCAGGTCACCAATAAATGACAACCGAATTATATATATATATATATATATATATATATATACAGATTGTAGTATGCTAATCTCCAATAGACGGTGTTATAAACAATAGTATCTGGCGCAATGAGATTCAACCTCCATAAGAAATTTTTTATCACATATAACCTGTTATAAAGATAGTAATTAGATAATTTGAAAATGTTTGCTCTTAATTTGCGTATTATGGTGAAAAAAATTACACAATTTTGTTAGTGGCATTAACTGCTGTCATTGGGAAGATGATTTATAAAGAGCATCTTTGAATTCGGAGAAAGTATACACAAAAGAAATAATAAAAAACAGAAAAACGTATTTTTGACAAAAATTTCCAAAATTTTCTTTGGAGGCAAGCACTTTTGAGTTTTTGGGTATTTTGACTTACTATCGTGACTCGTTAGCTAAACTATAAAGTATATTGCAAAAAATAATCTTAACCTCCCCACAAAAAGTTTAGCACACAAGTTTGAGTATTTTAAGTGACTAACAGTATTAGTCCTTATGTCTTTGGCTTTTCCTTGTGGAAGACATTTGTAAGACACAAATCATTTTGTGAAATTCCACGCATATCCCTAGTCTTTTTGATATTTTAGTCTACCTACTGCCATGTGCCAACGGTGAGAAATCAGCATGCATTCCTACTCTTCTATCGTATTGAGAGTTTCGAGCTCACCAAACTCACTGTGATAGACTTTGGTGGTTAGAGAAAATCTATTTTTGCAGCATAAACTTAGTTAGACTGATGAGGCCTCAGAAAAAATAATATATTTTCCCAAGAATTGGTTTTTCACTATCTCTCACTTTATATATATATATATATATTTATATAAATATATATATATATTTACAGTATTCAATATTTTTGTAGAAAGACTTTTATGAACATTTTGTTAAAATAGAGAAATGTAATGTTGATTTGCAATTTCTGAAAAAAAACTCAAAAGTATTAAATACATAAATCGCAATAGATTTTTAAATTCAGGCAAGCGATTAGATATTTTTGGTCATAATTCTTCTGTTCTATTGAATTTGTTTAATGCTCGTGACATTTTGTTTGTACATTAAGCTAATATATAGTCCATTATTCAATTGTCAAGTAAATAATTTTAGTAGAATAGAAAAATATTTTACCAAATGCGATAGTTTTTTAAAATTCCTTACAATATGCACCGCTGCCTGTTACATTTTGGCTCTCTCATTAAAATGTGCGCTACACCATAGAAAACGTAATTATGAAAATTTGTGCAGTAATAATTTGAAACAACAACAAAATTACATGAGAAATGTATTTACTTACCTCTAGAAACTGGTCAACTTTTCTTGACCCAGCCGACCCCTGCCCAAACAAATTCAGAGACGAGTCGACCCACTGATTTTCTGACCTGACGCTACTCGGATAAATTAAAATTATTATTTTGTATCATATTTAATATATTTATGACAAACCCAATTAAAATACTGTTAACGTAGGATCAGTTAAAAAAATGTATTTATACATCCCGAATCTTGATTCTTGGCAGCCTACAATGCAATATATTATTTATATTTTATGTATTTTTTCAAATATTTCATGTTTGTGATACACTATTTTCTATTTTATGCTTACTTGAACAAAATTTTTTTTTGAGTAAAATATAATAGTCTTATCCTTAGATACGTTAACTTACCAAAATTATAACATAATTTCAACTAAAATATAGTATGTAACATGCATGCTATTTTGTGAAAAGATAGGTTACACATAGATGATTGAAAATCCGCTATTAATTGATATACGATATATTTCCAGTTACGATAGTTTTCCATATTGCATTGGTAGTTTTAGTGATGAATTCCTTACAATATTTTTCTTTCAAACCAATTATTGAAGACGACTTAAACATTTCTCTTCATCACATTAGCAGTGCACTAGGACAAAGTAGTGGTGTTCTATATATCCATAAGAATAACGATCATTCTCATAAACCTAAATTGATGGATTGGTAATTTTCTTGGTTTCGGGGCTGCCGCCAAATATTTTGTCTTACGGCCAAAATCCCGGCTAAGACTCATTTCTGAACAGTATGATGAACAATTTATTTCCATGATTTTTTTTTGTATCTTTGATTAGTTGCTTTGACTATTTTCTTTAACGGCGGCTAATGTTAAAATGAATTTTGCGATGCCGGCGACGGCCAGAGATGGAATTGGGCCAATTTTTAAGGCCCAAGCCTGTCCTGGCATTAATTATCTTTCTTTTATGCCACCGATAGATTTCTTGCCTAATAGAGACCCATAATCACTACACTATGAATTTGATTGGATAATTTGCACAATGAATTTATTAATATGCGCATAGATGCACATTCGCTTTAGGCCGTCAACAATGCTAATTACATTCTGTTGAAATTCAAATTGCACTGTTATCCTTAGTATAACAAACGTGTTATACTAGGCCGTAGGTTTGGGGGATTTTGAGTTTAACCCTTTCTGAAGCAGATGTGAGCTCCTCCTGTAAATGATTGCATTTGGCTACCAAATAGCATTGAACGTAGATTTTCACAAATGTCTCCAATGAAGGTAAAAATTTTCTAAATTTTTTTAAATGTGTGCATAGATCAACCTTAAATTTTTTTTTAACTTTTTGTTAGTTTCTTCTTAAAATTGTTAAATGCTTTCATCTCACAAGTAATAAAATTCCAAAAATCATAGTGCGCAATGTAAATGACGTGTGTCTCCACTTTTATAAATGAAACTGCTCACACTTTAATCTTTTGCTTAGACTTTTGAGAAAATCATACATGTATAAAAATATTGCCATTGATAGTATTGTAGTGTTAAGTGAAAAAATGGCGAAAGTTGGCATAACTGACAACGATTTATATATATGTTTAATCTCCATATATTTTATTATTAACTAGGTATGGGAAAGCTTAACTGCCAATTTTAGCCGTTTGCAGTAAACAAAACTTAAGAAAGGGAAGCTACAAGAGCATTTATATTCTGCTACACTTATATTCATTCACGTCATAAAAATTAATTCTATATGAAAACGAAATTTGTGTTTATATTAATTTGTAGATGTATTTTTATATGTTATACAAAACTATTGGAGTTTCACTAAAATATTTTAACAAGTTTTTATACGAATTTTATTTAAAATGTTGTTAATTTTTTTAATCTCAGGTGGTACGAATACAAGAAGGCGAAAAAATATAAGTATTTAGTATCATTATATAATAATAATACTCTTTTTTTGATGTATCTCCCATTAAAATATTGCAAACCCTTGCTGAGTACTATGTCTGACGGCTAAGGTACCATATATGTCACGTTTCATAAGTTCTTCCTACCGCCACCAATGATTTAGTAATATAAGTATTGTCACAACTAATTATTACCATGATTGCAATCAATTACTGAAATTCTATGCCAACCTATATCAACCTACATCAGCACAAAGTAAGTCAGATCACATATTTGAAAAATATAACAGCAAAGGAGACCAACAGTATATTCAAAATACGAACAAAGAAACGCTCTTTGCTTGTAGCAGACACAATTTAGATGTTAGAAGTATTGCACCAGCCAACAATGCAAGGGCTGATTAAGCTTAAAGAGAATGTTTTTTGTCATTTGCAAAGTTTAAGTTTTCAAGAAAATGTTTCTTGTAATTCAAATACCAATAAAAACATTATGCCCAAGCCCGGCCTGGGCCAAATTGCCATGTCCAAAATCAGGCCCAAGTCCAGCCCAAGCCTGGCCCAGCCTGACCCAATTTTAGGCCTAACTCAATTCCAACTGTGGCAACTGCCAAGAAAATTGCCTTATTTGCAGAAAGCTATTTCTTGGAATTGGTGGTGGCTTAGAAAACTGCGCTTCCATAAATAAGACATTTTTCACATTGGTGAAGAGATCGAGTTTTTAGATCGGAATCTTTTTTGAATGCTTTGTTTCTTATTTATTTCTTTGTATGAGAAGGAAAACGCCCAATCTGAATAAGAGTTGTAAGTAGCTTATATATAAATAATAGATGCTATTTATCACCATTCTACAACTAATATTTTCTCTTCAAATTTAAATGAAAATTTTTATGTAGCAATATTTATAGTATCTATGTCGATAAAATAACTGTAGTTGATGGCTTAAAACGGAAAAATAAAAAATTCCCCCTAACAAACAAGAAATTCAAAATTTTTAATACTTTATTATCTACCAGCGGTAAGTTTCTCCATCAATCACCTTGCAGATCAGAGGCGTAAACTACTCAGGTTAACCACTGTGACCGGCATTGTTCAGGTCGGAAACCGTTCAAAGAAAAAAATATATATATATATATATATTTATATATAGGCACATATATAGTATTTTCTCGAAATGATTTCGAACAAAGTCTATCAAATGTTACCCAAATAGATTTTCAAATATATATTTATTATTATTACTAATTTACATACCTGTAGAATGAGAAAAAATTGGAGTAAGAAAGTCTACATCAACATTTCATAATAAGAAGTGTGATCGTGATTCAATGACAGTGTTTATATTTATATATAATTTTGGCAAATGTTAGGGTTTCATACTTCTTTGTGTGATTAGAAATATTTTATTTAAGGCATTTTAATTTAATAATGTGCATTTAGGTTATGAATCGAAGTAATTCAACCCTAGATCACTCAGGTAATTATCTTACCTATGTGTACATGATTCCCGATGTTTATGTGGCTCTTGCTTGGGGAATTGCGATTCTTCGAATTATCATAGCGATTGTCGGCATTGCCACCGACGTCTTGCTAATGGTGACAATTTATAAATTTCCACTAATGCAGACGATAAGCAATTATTTCTTGATGAGCTTGTGCATTTCAGATGCTGTAAATTTGCTCAGTGATATATTCGTGTACGTTCCTCAGAGGATATTTTCTCTTGTAGACAGTCTAACGCATCTCATTGCCCCATGTCATGTCACTCTGGCCGGAAATGTCATCACATTTATCAGTACATTTCATCTCGTTGCAATTTCCATAGATAGAGTTGTATTTGTCATTCGCCCATTCGGTAAGAAATATTTTAAATATTTAATAGGATTTAGCTTATATATTTTATAGAATTGTCTAACTTTATGTATAACAGTTAATATATATATATATCATTAGTTGTGGCTAAAGTATTATTGGGATGGCTAAAGATATTGGGGTTAATGTCCTTAAACATGCACATGCAGTTGTTTTCTAGGCCGGAAGTAAAATTACGAAAAGTCCGGGGCTGTGCTTCTTGCTCGAATCCTCATGTTTACAGAAAATATTATGTCTCAATGCACAGTAGGAGTTGTTATCCCTGGCTCTTTTATTGCGACCCTGCTTGGTGTGTGATTGTTGGTGTGAAACGCATTGTGTCAAGCTTTGAAAACCGGTAGCATCGGAAGTAGGAATATTGTATCAAAACGAGTGAAAGCCTAAATATGAATCCCATTCCTTTTCTGATAGCAGTTATCAATAATACATTGATAATGGGAATTCATTTTCATCAATCTTTGCACTCAAGGATTTTGTTGAACGTAACTCTCTAATAGTTTTCTTCAGTGACGAAGAAAGGAATGTCACAGGGGTCAGGTAACCCTCCTATATTTTGTGAACTACATCAGTAATACTTGACATCGCTTGCTCAGCAGCAACAGTTTGTAGTTGTCGTTAAGGTGGTTGGTCGTAATCGCTCCTCGCAATGTATTGAATTGAGACGTATATATTCGAAGGAAGATCGAAGGGATGGGCCGATTCTCATTGAGTTTCATTGCACCCTTTTGATACAAATGCCCATTTTATCTCACAATGTCATAGAGAAACGTTGCTAGTCTATATTTCGAGCTACTTTGCTTTGCTCCAAGAAATTTGGTAGACCCATGTATGGGATAACCGTAGACATTTGTTTTAGCTCATAAATCTAATGTGCAGGTAAAAACTAGCTTGCCAAGTATCATGGTGACAAATTGAGGGTGAACAAATTTATTGTACAATATTTTGTGTTCACTACCAAAGAGATATCTATGTTTTTGTATATATATATATATATATATATATATATATATATATTTGCCTATAGATACTACAGTAATTACATTTATTATAGCCAATTGTATTACCAAAATTTTCGATACAATATTTTTTCATTTTTTGGGTTGATACAGGAATACTGAGAGATATTACTTTAGTGATGTACGAATGCAAATAAGATATATGCATAATTCCATGATTTATTCTGATCCTACACATTGCTTCAATGTTATTCGTGTCAAAATATAGTAATATCAACAGCGGCCGTTTAACAGACGATCCTTCCAAAGAAAAAGCTGGCTAAGCCATTAATATCTCAAAAATATGGGAGAACAAAAATCCATTATTTTAATATCTGCAGGAAACATTTTTAACCTATAGGTTTGACCACGACTCATTGAATAGAATTTCCTGATATCCTCAAGGATAGGTAAGCAGAATTGTAAAATATAACGTGATAACATCTCTGAAAGATAAGACCATTCTGTTGAGCGTATGCGATATCATGACTCCATTTCAATAAAAATAATCTTGGTACATTGCAGTAATTTGTTTGGGCAGATTAAAATATGTAACTAGTCGCTCGCCTTCCTTAATTATCCGCATTTCAAATTATTTGTATGCTAGGATGTGTTTATCAAAGCCAGGTTTATTTCTGTGAAGGTCGTACCTTTATGTCTAAATCTCTTTCTTTTGAAGAAAGTTTTTCTTAAAATCCAGACTTTAAAATAATTTTATCAAAGAAAATAACACAACTATCTATTAATTTTTTTGTCTTTTATTAAATTTTCAACCTCTATGAAGTTGAAATAGATTTTTTCTAATGAGAAGTTGGGTAATTCGATTCCTCAAATTTTGTAGGTTGCAATATCTGTGAAAATGGCATATTTTGTAAAGATAAAACAACTTTTTTGGTTGGATACATCAAAACCAGCTGCTTGTACTAATTATAGTACGTAGTTCGCAAATTCGTTGTAAACTGGAATAAAATTCTTTAAATTTTTTCATTGTGAAATAAAATTCCTGCTGGGAGCTTTTTGGTGGTGGAACTCCCGACCTTCAAAAGCTTGCAGTAAAAGTGCTATCGCAGGTAACGTCGTCATCACTTATGAGCGTAACTGGTCAATCTACGATTGGATCCATAACAAAAAGCGAAATAGAATGAATCCAACGCGAGCTAAAAATCTTGTCGCCATTCACTCCAATTTGGCTATGTGTAGAAAGACAGCAGAAAGCAGTTACTCTGAGACGAATGTAGAGTGGCAAGAATGGGCCTTGTAGGAGAGTGATGATGACGACGATATTTAGCATTCTACTTGCATATTATACATTCATATTAGAATTTGTATAAGATTTTTACACTTAATAACACTGAATGAATTTTTGACGAATTTTATTTTTCTCGAACTATGTTCTAGTAAAACTGATCATATCACGTTGTTTATCATTAACACTAGAAAGGCGACGATAGGTCAAAATGACCTATAAGCCTTTTTTGTTTGCTTCATTATTCATTCAGCAAAAAGACTAGCAGCCACATATACGCCAATTATGTTGATAATCTCATTGAATTTGCTGTTAGTAGAAATTTAGTTTCTATTCAATAATTTTCGCATTTAAAACATCAGATGTAAATATATTCTCAAGGAGTGCTCGCTGCTCTAGTGTTAATCACTTTAGAACATCACCGTCTTGATTGTATCATCTCTTATTTACAAATATATAGGTCTTTCCATAACACCACTGTTATTCTTTGTAGAATCTTCTTGATTTTTATCATATTTATTGACAAATTCATATGATCTCTTGAAGAACTAAGCATGACGCAATTCATTCATGAACCAACGCATGTAGTTGGTAACACATTGGAAGTATTACTTGGGGACAGTTCCATTGTTATATTATATTTCAGATTATTTTTATACTGCTTTCAGTATTTCTTCAAATATAGAAGAATTTTTCATTTTTCATCTAGATACTCTAAATTATTTTAAAGCGAAAATATTTTCTTGCAATTTCACATTATTGTATGAGATCGTTCAGGAATATTATTCCGCCACATGATTCCTATGAACAAAGCTATCATTATTAATGCTTTCTTTTAATAAATGCAATATCACTTAGAGAAAAATATCGCGAGAAGGTCCATATTCTTAATGCGAGCATACAATGTATCTAATACTGGCTAAAATTTTTTACTTTGTCAGAAAGAGAGTAGTGGTGCTTAGATAGAGCTCTAAAAATACACAACATAAAAAAAAATTTGAAAAAAAAACATTAAATCAGCTAAATTCCTTCTATTTTCTTATATATTTGCGCCATATCAGACATCTTTATTTATTTTAGGGCACTACACTTAGAGCTAGAAGCGGGCCTAAGTTAACGGAGCTAACCGGCTCCTTGCAATCGGTTTTAGAATCCGGTCGACCCTACCCGGTGTAAAACTTTCTTTGAGTAAATATATTTTCAAATTTCAAATGATATTAAATGCACAATTGGAATATTGGAATTCAAAAATAGCATAAGAATAATTGTTAAAATGACATAAGAGCCACCTGTGAACCGTTCGAGTATTAATATAAGGAGTTCGTACCCGACCTGGCCCGGCCATCTCGGT
>CABFPE010000648.1:88749-99473 GCA_900660155.1 Hofstenia miamia | reverse complement strand
TATATATATAATGTATACGACCAGTTTCGATATAAAGTCATCGTCAATACAAATTCTGTGGTAATATAATTTACAGTAGATTACATTTAATATTGCTAAGATATGTATACACCAAAAATATTCAAAATGTTGGTAGTGCTTTGTTTATTTATTAGTCTTTCTATTTTTGAGTTCTTAATTAGTGTTTCAGCAATTTTGGTTGGGGATTTTTTCATTATGATCTTAAAATTGTGTGTTTGTTCGATGTTTGTGAGTGTAAATTTCAGAATTTAAGTGCCCTGATAGATGTTTGTTAATCTTAGTTTGAGAGTATAGCTTTGACATTTAGGAATGGTGAAATTCTTTACAGGTAAACTTGTATACAATTTGCGAAATATATTACAGATCTTAGTTTCTAATATTACTCTTATTCTTGTGTATTTTAAGTTTGCATAAAATATTCTCAGTTAGCAGTTGTTTGTGCTCTTCAATATATGGCAACTTCCAATATATTTGTTCTTTATCATTGGATTGATCTTGATTACATATTACTTCAGGCTTCTTTATTAGCTGTTGATCAACTAATCTGTTAGTCAATCGATGTGGATAGTCATTGTTTTCCAAAATTTCATATAATTCTAATAGTTGATTCAATTAAATTCTGGTAATTTGAAGACATTTTGATTATACGATTAAGTAAGCATTGGATGGTATTAGTTTTATACTTTGAGTCACAATGTATGTAAAGATTGGTATTATTGCAACATCAAGAAAATTCAATTGATTGTTCACCGGGTATTCAATTGAAAATTGTAACTCTTTTAAGCAGTTATACATAAAATTCTTGAAATTTTGGATATCACCTTGATTTTCGAATATAGTAAACCTGTCATTAACTTAAAAATGATATGCAATGGGATTTGTCACACTTAAGCCATCTATGTTCTTTTCGATGTTATCCATGGCAAAGGATTCCCTAGTAGACCCTAGTCGTGATCCCATTGCCATTTTATCTATCTGCGCAAAAATGATTTCATTAAATAAAGTTTTACGTTTATACAATCAATATTTATTAATTTTCGCATGGTGTTATGATTGATAGATATTTCGTTCTCTGGAATTAATTTAACGGTTTTTTCGACGTAGTATTTGTAAGTAATTGCTTAACATTAAAGCTTGTATTGTAACAAATTTTTCTTTTTCTTTATTTCCTTAAAAGTTTTTCTTAAGTTTGTCTAAAAAATCAAATATATCAATTATATTATACTTTGTTGGGATATACGTATGAAGCAGTTCATCAAGACACTTTGATAATTTATATGTGTTTGTATTAATCACTGATAAAATGGGTCTAAGTGGTGGATTTTTTTATTTTATGGTAGACCAACAATCGGCTTGGTTTGCAGCCTGAACTATGAAACAACTTATACAGTTCAAATGATAAGTCATTATTAATAACCATTTTGCATAATTGTTTCTCAAATTTTTCTTCTTTATGGATAAAAATGTTCTTTTTAGGCTTTTATAATTATTAACATTTGCAAACTTAAAATTATGTTTGAGTATTCCATTTATTTTTTCAAAATATTTACTTTTATCAGTTACTGAAATCCCATTGCCCTTATCGAGCTTATCAAAATGCAATTGCAAATAATTTAAAGTCAATTCAAATTTTCGCTTGAGTATTTGATTTGAAAATTGAGTTGTAGTTCATTTAACAATATCATCGAAATGCGCAATATATTTCCTTTATACATTTATCTAGGAATTATCTGTAATGCATCTGAAATCATTCGGTGTATAATAAAAATTTTTTTTAAACAAAAAGGATTTTTAAAATTTGGGTTTATCCTTTTAAGAGTTTTTGTCTTGTATATTTTAAATATATTACATGGTAATATAATTATAGAATGTACAGTATTGGCCAAAAAGATCTGTCCACCTCATGAAATATTTAAAAAAATGAAAAAAACTGTTTAAATATCACACGTGAATTTTTTGTTACAAATCGTGGTAACAAACTAATATAACTTGATGTGTGATTGTCGTTACTAACCACACGCGTGCATAAATAACAAACAAATGAATGCATTTAATTGGTTTCAATCAATTAAATTCATTCATTTGCTTGTAATTCATGCACGCGCGTTTGGCTAGTGATGACAATCACAGCAAGTGCGGTCGTACGAAAAAATATTACAATTCAATTGAAGCAATTATCTTTTTTCGCTCTTACATTATTCTATCAAAGGTTGACCAGTATTTGTTGTGCAATTGAAGTACATTTACATAACAAAAATTTACTTAAAAACGCATATTTTTCCATTAATCTAATGAATAGGTAAGGGAAGTTGATGAACAATAACTTGTTAAAAGCTTTTTCTTTCTGTCACTTTTACGTCATTTGTACACTATATAATCATCTGATTACGTATTGTGTTCAAATTAAAATAATGTTTATAATAAAAGTTCAACAATCCATGTCCTTAAATATTACCTCCCTAATTTGAGAGGTGGGCAGATCTTTTTGACGAATACTGTATGTTGTACACTCAGTGAAGTCAGTTCCAAGTCTATTTTTCAAATAATTAATAATCAATTTAAATCAATTTCAAATAACAGCTCGACAGTTCGGTTTGAAAAATGCCCGTTAATTGAAATCACTGTAGTCCTTCATGAAACGTAGGGCAAATTTAACCCTTAAAGAGATTTTTCTTACCACATTTATTACGTCAACAAGGTTTATAAGAATTTATTATTTAAACCATCATTTATCATTCATTTAAACATAGACCATTTAGTCAAAATGTATTTCATAATATGTTAGTTCATGCCAGAAATCTTTTTACTATACATATATCCATCAATTATACGTTGAATTATTATTGTTTTGTTAATTTTCTCTGCCTTCGTAAATGATTACTTTTAAATTTTGTATTCTTTGTTAAAATTGCATAATGGATAATGGAAATCGTCATTAAATCTTTCAAATGAAGCATAATTTATGTTTAACTCATTTGATTTTAGAGCAAATTACGCATTGTATATTTTAATTCATCGATTATGTATATATACATATATATATATATATATANAGCACCAATTTTAAGGGCAATATAGAAATTACTACTAAACACATAACACATGAGTGTAGCTTGAACTCCGTTCTTCTAGCACATGGCGATTGGTCAATGTTCAAAATTTGATTGAATTGGATGCCACCAAACTTCATCCAGACAGAATTTGCTTCTTGGATAGAAGCTGCTATGTGACATAGTAAACTTGAAGGAATTGAAGGAAATTATTCACAATTTTGCATTATTATAAATTAAGTAAAGTCGTCCATGCCATGTCCAGATATTCCACAAATATTCAACAAATATTTGTTGCCTCTCATCAGGTCTCCTAATGCTGATCATGATCAAAACACTTTGAGAGAGAAGAATACTCGATTGTTGGAAGATATAGAAAATAATGCATTGACTCAAGACATCAATCAATTTATAGAAAGTGAGTCAGCGTCACGCCTTCGCAGAACCGGATCTCAGAAGACATCAAAAAAGCGATAAGAACCTGATGCGTACGTCAAGATCCAAAAACCCTCCCACAACTTGTGCAAGTACTTAACAGTCATTCTCAAACTTTCGAAAACCTCTCGAAAAAAATCGTACTTACAAAAACTTTTCTTTTTTTAAAATCATATTCTACAGCATATACATTGCATTTTGAAACATATTTTAGGAGCTTATGTTCTTGATTTTAGGGAATATTCTATTTCGTTCTAAAATTTACAATTTATTATTTCGTTGAAACTGACTGACTTTGACATTAATAAATTCAATATCTTAATAAAGATTTATTATCAAACGAAAAAATTACACAGAATATGGACTTTGTTATTGCTTTACTTCTTCAATTCAAAGAATTTACAAACCGAAATACACTTGTTTTAACTACAAAGAATTAGGATTGTTTGAGACTTTTTGGTTTTGAAAAAACCAATTATCAATTCATATAATAATTTAAAGTTATAATATATAATAAAGTTAATATCTGTATGAGGAAGCGTTTTCACTATGCTCTGAATAATACGTAGATGACTTAGTGAAGTATCATTTCTTTAACCTAAAATCTACTGATGTGAGCTCTGAGCGTCATTCCCACAAACAAAGTATAATTTTTCAGTATACAGCTTTAATCAGAAAACGATACTGACTTTATTTGTCTGACTATGTAAGATATCGATCGTTGTCGGTGTATACATAAAAATTAGCGTCAATGCATTTGATCAATTGTGTAAGACTTACACTATAATATTCAAGGTGCTCAGCTGGTTAGTTGTCGAATTCCAAACCGCATTAAATGTCACTAGAACCAATACATGTGCAATATTCCTTGTAATAAGCCAGAATAGACTGATAGCTCGGAGGAAAATGATAACAAATATATGATAATAGAATTAGCCATAGAATTGCGGCGAGGTTTTATAGAGCGCCTCCAGAACACCTGTGCTATGATACGTTCAAGGGTAATCACTATGAAGAAGTTTCTTCCATCCAAATGTTTGTTAATTTGAAGTGTTTTCTCATTTACTGAATGGATGGCCCTCAGAGACCACTTCAGTAGATAGTAGAATGGGGAGTTAAGGGATAAAACTTAAATTAATCATAATAAAGTTTAAGACCAGTTAGTTGAAAATCTATTTAAAAGATTTATTTGTTTTCCAAAAATGGTTGCCATACCGAACATTTCGTAATTTGCCAAAGATGAGGTTAACCTTAGCCACACTGAAAGAATGAATGTGTATTTTGTCAATATATATATAGTATACACACATATTAAGGGGCTTTGCAATTTCCCAATCTTGTCTACCTCATTTATTAAAAAAATTTCAATGTTTTAAAAATGGGATTACTACAAAAAACATGACTAAATTTTTTTATTTTGTACAACGGTCACCCATCCAGTAATATAATTTCCAAATTTTATATTATATTAAAAAATAAAGCGAGCCTAATCAAATCTACACAGAATCTTACATTTTCACAAATTTACTAATTTCATCGTTTATTCTGGTATTATTGTAAAAAACGATAGATATTGTAATTTATTTAATCAATTCAACTGTTAAAAGTGATTCTATTTACAATTTTTGAACTAAATAACTATAAAAATAACACATTCAAAATTTGATTTATTTCTTCAGATTTTTAATACCAAGTCACTATGAAGAAACTTTCAATTGATACTTTTTCTTTGGACTTAAACCAAAAATTTTACACATATCTTAGGCAATAAGAATAAATATTATTTTTTAAAAATATTTGAAGTAAAATATAAGCCATATTTACGTGAGCTATGTGTATGTAAGTTAATTTAAATAATCAATTTAGGACAAGGATGGTAAAATCATGCTTCGACGTCATATTAATAACAACAAAAACAATGGCGAATACCTACTAGTGTTTGGCTACGTTATTAGAGTTGGCACTGCTTTTCTCATTTGGAGTTGTAGGTACACATTGCTTTTTTTAAAACTAATTAAGTTCATATCAAATGTAGATCCTCCTCACTATGAATAATAAAGGATACATATTGTAAAAAGTGTACGGTTGCCATCCCATACAAGTAAAACGTGATAATTTTGGGCAAGAAAGAATATCAGTTGGGCTGTGCACTAGAGTTGTCCTGGACTAGCAGCATATGGTCACTGTACTGAAGTTTTTTTCACCCAGTGCCATTCAGTAGTGTATTGTGATTTTAGAATTAGCGCTGTCCGTGTCTGCTATGCTCCCGCTTGTCGCCTTATGCCCGATTACCGCCATCCAATGATTAATAAGCAAAAAATTTGCAAATTTTCATTAACATGCAAAAAACTTCTTATAAAAGTTATAAAATTTTTTATGTTTATCAAAGATCAAATTATAAGGAGTTTACAAAACACCTAACTATAACTCCCTATTGATGGGTTTAAGAAAAAAACTGGAGGAGATAACATCCCCAGTTACTCAAATCAAATTCTGTGATCGTTGCTCATGGAAAAACTTTCATTTTTCGATAAAATATATAACATGTATTTGAGAAAACAGCAACAATTTCTATACAGGCATTTCATATATATTGTATGTACTAAGGTAGGGCCCGTGCCCTGTCCGTAGCCCATACCCATAAAAATAGGCCCGTTGGCTTGTCCGTGCCCGTATGCTAAGCCCGATATGCCCTTAGCTAAATTATATTTGATTAAACTTGCTTGATGCAAACAAGAAAACCATTAGCTGTGCTATTAAAATGAAACATACTTAAACTATCACAGCCACCAATGAAGCTTACATCAATAAAAAATTAAGCTTTTTGTTGAAATCACTGAAAAGTTTAACTTTACATCTATAAAATCATAATTTTGAGCAAATTAATCAACAAGTTATGTCCATCATTGATAAGGAATAAGATTTATATGCCTATGCCATAAAGCAGATTTTTATGCATATTCCAACGTATATTTCCATGATAGATCGCATATTCCATCGTATTTCACACGCGATTGTAACAGATACCAAAAGATTCACTGAATTTTATCTGTTTCTGCAACATCTCGAAACTGAAGGTTCACAAATATTGAAAAATTTTAGAACTTATTTACTTGCTGGACGGCAACTTAATGTAAGAATTGTGTTTCATTACGGCATCTTTCAGTTTGGTCCTAAAGCTATAACGCAACTGCAAGGGCATTTTTTCTTTGCAGCGAGCTTGAGATACTTGATAATGTCATAAAAGTAATACAGGGGGAAAAGCTGAATGCCTTACAGGAAATCTCGATTTACAATACATGATAACATTTGCACAAGCTATAATGAAGAATAAATCCATTCAGGTGATTTTAATCCTTTAAATGTTCCCATATACAGAAATGAGCTTCTAGTCTAGGTGGGTCAAATTCAAACACGAATGTTCATGACTGTTAATCACTTGAAACAACATTTATGTGTCTATGGTAATTGAATATCTGTTTCCATTAATGTAGTTTTTATACATATTTTCGGAATTTCGGCGCATTATTCGACGACGAATATTTCCGGATATTGTTAAACATATAAATCTAGGCACTTACCATAATTGATAGCACACCAAACAGTATGAAAATAATTAAGTTGAAATTACACTGCACTGCTAGTATGGCATTGAAAAATATATAAATTATATTTATTCGTCTTCTGAATTTAGCTTCTTACGTTACAATATAATGTACACAAGTACTATATTATTAATGATGCAATATGAGAAATGATATTCTGTATAATTGATGAAGGCAATGAATGTTACGTGCAATATTTTATGTACTGTTTTGTAATTTCTACGATAAATCTACATAAAGGTTAGTATTACACCAAACACATATACACAGATATATACAATAGACCTAATATACATCAAACAAATGATTTTAAGAATATAGATCATTGAGTAACAACGACAAATATTCATGCAGAGCTCGTATTCCCGGACCGTGCCCGTAGTATAGAAGCCCGTGCCCATACACTTTTATCCATGCCCTCATCCAGTATATGTACATATACATATATCATTTATGATAAAAATGTTTATTCATTTTTGGAGGAAATTTAAAAAATATTTCTTGAAAGCATTTAATAGTAACGAAAAGTTTAATTAGAGTTGGACATCGTCGAAAATTTTTGTACAATCCCAGCGCATAATCCCTTTAGTAATCTTCCCACAATAGTTACAGAAAATGAATATTAATTGTTTGAAATTGAAGTGCAATTGCTCATCATATTTTCAATGGGGCATTTGAGGAGATACAGCTATTTACCTGCCACATAAAATAGACTATGCCGATTTATAATGAACGGGCATATTATAAGCCCATTAATTTAAATGCCCAATACCCACCCGGTCACTTTAATGTGCGGTGCTTACAATATGTTGCTAATACACTCTACTGTGTGGGTCTATTAAATTTGGGCTCATCTTGTTTCTTTATGATTATTTGTGTTTGTAACGATATTGAACTGTACATGCATAAACTATTCAGTATTTTTTGCAATTCAATGTTGGGTCTCATGTCGAGATTACCTCAAGCTGGCATTAGCTGGTTCTAAATTGCCGCCCAATAGCATATTGATGTGATTTCGTAAATATTGCATCTAATAAGCTAATGATTTTCAACTTTTTCGATATCAATTAATATCATTTGTTTTTGCTTATTTGGTAGTTTACTTTATTAGATGATTTTTGTCTCACAAACTCGATGTACATTTACATGAAATTTGATTTGTTCGTAGTAATTATTAGTTAATAAGTGTTCGTCAAGAGCATTTATAAGAATTTTAAATTACACTTGGATCGTATACTACATTGTTGAAAAATAATGGGCAGAAATTTGCAAGAATACAATCCAATAAAAAATGATGGTTTCAGAACATATTATAAAGCCAATTTTCGTTTTACACACACATGCATATATATATATATATATATATATATATATANGATAATGGAAATCGTCATTAAATCTTTCAAATGAAGCATAATTTATGTTTAACTCATTTGATTTTAGAGCAAATTACGCATTGTATATTTTAATTCATCGATTATGTATATATATATATATATATATATATATATATGTACTTTGAATTTTGATTGACTATTATCAGAATTAGAATGCCTCGATGTTTTCTTGTATGTGAAATGAGTGCTAGGGTGGGGGCTGACAAGCACTCGGCTTACGAATATTTTGTTGTAAGTGGTTGACAAAGCACACAGAGTAACGAAACTACGTCTATTAATTTGGATCTAAAATAATTACTGCCGACTAATTCTTTCATTGCAGACGAAACGAGGTCAAAATAATTGCAGGAAAATTCAGGCAAAAAATATCCCCTTACGGTCAGAATTCAGCCTGAAATTTCATTTGCGCACCAAATGCGGTCCAAGCAATTTATTAGCAGGTCAGGTTTCTGAAAGTGGGGACTTCGCAACGTGGTGTAGTTATATATAAAGATCCGTGTCCAACTTCAACTCTGGTCCATTCCAAGCTATTACATTGATAAGCCTATTTCAAAAAGCAACATTAACGAAATACATTTATATCAATAAAGTGTGCATTTAATTCTAAGTTTTCTAAAACGAGGAGAGCATAGTGAACGTGAAAGCAAACCTCATTGATTAGCTTAAATGAAAACATTAACATTATATTTATTATATATAATTATTATATATAATATTAATAAAATTTGCAAAAAATGTAGTTATTTCACATGAAAATAACGAAATTTGAACTAACTTACTAAATTGGAAACACTCTCGATAGAATATAACAATTAATGAACAAATGAACAAACTTTATTGTAGATAGATGCAGACCGGTTGAGCTTACTGATGTGGGCTTGTAGAATTAGCACGGAACGAATTGACGTGGCAAAACAGGTTGCTATGTTGCCATTGAAGCATAAAGGGTTTATATCCAAATTTCTTATACGGGGAAAATTTTTGAAATATGTTCATTGAATACCACCATATTTGCATTTACTTAATGCTAAAATATGCTATTTACAAAGAGAAAAAGGCCATTTGGTGATTGTATGAATAAATGCTTCTTTTTATCTGTCTATACTTGGAGATGGGCCCTAAATATCTTGCAAGTTAGTATAAATTTAGCTATGATAATTTTCTATATGTGGAAAAGACAAGTATACTTTTTTTTTCAGCAATAATTGCATATTCGAAAATTGAATCCAAAAATTGTTCAAGAAATGCGTTATTGTTGTTTGCGTCCAGTTCCTAGTTGCCCGCTCTGCCTCTTAATCTAAATAATGTCTTTATTTTATTGTAAGATAAATTTGTACGCAACTGTGATAATTATAAATTTTAATTTCTCAAGAAATTTGACACATTAAGAGGTTATTAATTTATAAACTTAGGTCAGATTTTAATTTGGCCGGATTGCAAATCAAAAGAATGTGATGCATCCTTGGAAACAATATATACTTATGTCTCAATTAATACTAAGAAAAAATTCAATCGGTATGAGCTGAAATTTCCAATTGAAAATACATGAATATGAATATAAATTATATACCAATTGCCATCATATCATTATAATGGTATAACGCTTTCAGAGTTATAGAGGTATTTAAAATTTCAATATACAGAATTTCTGAAAAGCTGAAATTCCCTATATATGACTTTATCATTATAATTAAATTTAAAACATTTTTGTAGCTAAATGAGTTATAATAGACTGAAGATATACAAGTGTTAGGAATACGAGATATATTCCATTAATGACTGTAGCACTTGTAGGCACTCGACAAACTTGGGAAATTAACGTATATGGTTATTAGAATTAAATGGCTATTCTTAGTAAGATATTTATGGAATGGGAATTTAGTTTATTATAAATTGAAGATTTAAGTGTCGCATGTATTAAAAAGCTAAGATGCTATTTTCAAAAATATGTTGAATAAATCTCCAGGTAAAAGTAAAATATATATGCGTGAATGTAAATAAACGCGTACTACCATTTGAGATTAGTTGATTTAATCCAGATAGATTTTTTCTTCAAAGAATCATTTCTACAAATGTTTGAAAATGATAACAATGCTTGTCAAAACATGTCGCAATAATAGTTTACTTAAAAATCTTCAAAGTTTGAAGCTCACAATTAGTATATATATATATATATATATATATATATATATATATATATATATATATATGCATGT
>CABFPE010000648.1:60739-88592 GCA_900660155.1 Hofstenia miamia | reverse complement strand
ATATATATATATATACTTGTGCATAATAGTTCGGACTAATGAAACAATTCAAATTTTAAGGAGCCATATAGTCCATATTTGTTTAAAATTGGGTGAATTTTGAATTCATGCACAAAATATCCATCTATCCAACCTGGAAAGACGGGTAAAATTTGTAGAGAACGACCTTTTGGTTTAGAATGGCGCCCTGGTTTTGCCAATGACCCAATTTGACCGGTTTTTTTATAATGTGAAATAATTGAAGATACTGTTTGCTTTGATAATTGAAGAAATTCACAATTTTTTTTCTGTATAATTTTTCCAGGAATTTAATTGCTTATAAATAATAATATAATTTACATTTGAATTAACAAGATTTCGTGCGTGTATATAAAAATGTGAATATGCCGCCTAGGTTTTGTTTTATTCCTCAGGATAAAAACTTGAAATGCTACACAACCTATTCAATAAACATCTACAAATCCTTGATTCCACGAAATTTAGTGAAATTTAGCTTCAGCACAATAATGGTACGGCAAACTGCAGACTTTCTGCAATCTTGCAGTCTGGCAAGCTCATTGCTTTTAGAAGTACAAGATGTGTAATCGGTAGTTATTTACCCAATCAAATTTAAAAAGGAGGTCTCCCAAGACATAAACCTTAGATTCATGTTTACCGAACATTGAAAACTCATTCACCACTTGAATAACTTCTTTGGAGTAAATGAAGACATATGCAATATGGTAATTTAATTTTTGAATTTTCTTGCTAATTATTTTGAGAAGGCAAAATTAGAAAACTAATCAAACGTGCAAAAGTAGATCATTAACTGCTGTCAAAGGAATATAATTTACAAAAAGCTCCGTTTAATTCGGAAAAGCATATAGGCATTTTATATTTTAATTCTTAGATAGTTATCTATTATATATACATATCAGGCACTAAATATTTTGATGTTGCTTACATAAATTAGATATTTTTGCGTCAATTTTAAATATAATATACAGAAGAAATGTCCACTCAGATTTAAATAAGTTTTTTTGTGTACGCATTATTAACAATATCTAACTTCAAAAAATACAAGCTTGCTAAAATACTACTTTCGTAAAAAAAATTGGTGCTGGCGCTAAGCAATAAGGAAGAATTAAGAATTAAAAGTATATTTAACGCCCTTTGACCAAAATATTTTTTCACTTCTCTATCTCACTACAGGCAACCATTTCTAGCAGTGCAACATATCACAAAAATTCCTATGTAAAATGAGTGAGAATATTGACATAATTTTATTTGTGATTTCCTGTATCTATTATTTTTTTTAGATTTGCACAATGATTGTAAGCTTTAAATTATTCTAATCTCGCTTCATAAACGTTCAATAATGTCGCAAAATAAATATTTAACCCTATATCCAGTAGCGTCATCGTAAATTAAAAAAAACGCTTTGTCTACATTTTTTACCAATTTTATCGAAAACATTTTAAATATATTGAAATCATTTTATACGGACACTTCTATGGTTACGACACACTCATGTAATGATGAGGATTTGCGCTAAGAATTGTTCCTGTGCCTGAATATGTAAAAAAAAATTTTCAATGGGTAATCTGTTGAAATAATGAGTTGGTCTAGTGCCCATGGAAACTAAGACTACCTTCATATATTTTGCTTGTTGGAAAAACAGTCTGATTAATGAGCGTTAAAAATTGTTTGAAGAAATCATCACATATTTTAAAAAATTCCCAGTGAACATATGGTTAAATAATTTTTTCAATTTAGTGCATTAAATTCAAATATGTAACGTTTGCTCGCATATTGAAATTGGAGGTTGCACTATTATAAATTAAGGCTTTTCCAGACTTTCTATCTTACAGTCAAATAAAAATAATTATGATGTTTTTGCTGTGACATTGAATATAAATAATGTTATTTTTTTTTATTTATTGACCTAAGCGATATGCTTTATAAAAAACTTGATGTTCAATTAAAATGGACATTAAATATTTTAGCGAAAAATGCATCGAAAACTAAGCATTGCATTTCTAGGTCAATTCTTTTTCCAAAACTACTCGTCATATTGAATACCTTGCTGATCTTCTTATGATACTATTAAAAAGCAGGGATTTATTCATAAACAGTATTCAAAATCCAAACTTTTTAAGTGTTAAGTATGAGAAATAAATTTTAAAGAAATCCTTCATTAATGCAACCATTTAAATCTGGAATTCGTCTCCTAAAGAAATTTAAGACATTGAATAATTGAACGCCTTTGAAAAGAATTTAAAAATCTTCCTTAACAGAAATATATTTTTGGTTAATCATGGCTAGGATACAAACTTTATAACAATGACTATACTATAACTCGTTATTAAAATAGTACAATAGCAATTATCCATAGCCTGGAAAATTTGTTTTTTGTAATATGTGTGATTTTTATAATCTTCATTAGCTTGTCGTAATAAAGGTGTTGTGTGAATTTAATGGCATGATTCAGATAAATTATCAGTTATTTATTTTAAAAACTAAGGTCCCCAAATGCATGTTTAGGATCTATTTTCAAAAATTTTCACGGGCGCATTTGGTCACCTACTTGATCCCTCGTCAGAAAATCCTGCGTACGCCCCTGAATATATTCTAAATTCAAATGTTATAAGTTACTTCTATGGAACGCATTCAAACGGACATCATTACATAAGAAGCTAGTTAACTATGCCAGATTATAAAATGGAATAGTAAATCTGCCAATGTATTTATAAATTGTTACTTTAACATGTTTGCTTTCGCATTCATTTACATATTGTGGGTGTGGCGTGTCATTAATAAAATTGATAAGAGATTCTCAAACATCTTGGTTAAAAATGCTTGCTGAATGCTAAAACTCAGAGCGCATTTCTTCAAAAAATTCTGAGAAAGTAGAAAGTTATTTCTGTTAATTGGGCGTTATCATATTTAAGGATAAATGCAAAATTAAAAAAAATCAAAGCGTTTTTCGATCAACAACTATTTCCAAAATTTGAATAAATTTTAAAACAAGCTTTGCAAATATTGAATAGGGTTGCAAATTCAAAGAGTCTAAAATATTTTTTTAATATCAGAAGTACGGTAAAATCAACTATTTTTTTAGTATATTTCAATTCAAATCAAATGAAAAGAGCAACTAAAATGGGAAAAAGATTCGCGATAGATAGCGAAAGCCGTCCAATCATTTTTTTAAAAAAGTCCTCGTTTTTGTGTTGAAAATTTTAAATATTAAAACACACATTTTGCAACTGGTTGACTTTTCCTACAAGAATGTAGATGTCAATTAACACTAGAAAGTCCGAGCGGTCAAATTTGACCACTTTGCACATTTTAAGTGCATTTGTTATGCCTCATGTAATGAGAATTTACATTGAAAAACAGCTTATTTTGTTCTTCTGACACTTTTCTTTCATTTGCTTTGTTTTCATTAGTTTTACTTGAATGCAATAATTCTGACAACTGCATGAATTTAAGATATAGAATAATTGGACGTTTTGTGTTAACCTTGAAAGTCTTGTGAAATAAAATTAAATGGGTTTAAATTGAAGATCAGGAAAAGGCGATTAGGAGTAGCCAGGGATACTGAAAATTCATTGTGCATATTAAAGAAGCATATATAGTTATAACAGAAAAAGGAAGGATCAAGTCTGTATAAAACCTGCCCTGCTATCTGTCTGCGAAGGGTAGGTTGTAACTTTGTGGTGATTAATCAAGTAAAACATACTAGAGCAAGCTCACTTGTACTGAAAGTATTAAAATACAAAACAGCAACGAGGTGCGCTATTATTTCTGCTTAAATTCGTGACCGCCCTTTGAGTTCGTTTAGTTTGATAACAGAATATTTTAGACCTTCAAGCCCTGTAGCATACTAAAAGCAAATATTTTTGAAATTTCTGAATTAGGTTAAGAGGATGAACACAGAACTATCTTTGAATTTCTATTCGCATTTCAACATGAATACTTTTTCATTGGCATCCTCCTGTATACTACATTTAGCAGAGACAATAATAAACATTGTATGTCCAAGCGTAGGACTAGTGTTAAATTTCTTATTGCTTCCATTGCATAGTATAGCTATTGAAATCCACTATGTTTGTTTTTCAATTAAGTACTGTTTTAACATAGATAAATATTAAATAGTACCAAGGACAACTACAGATCTTTAGTTATCCTTGATAGTACTAATAATTTCAATCTCACAGACTATTGGCAATAAATGTAATAACTTATCAGAGAAGTTGATTCTTCTGACCATCAATAGTTTCTTAAATGATTATTTTCGTAAAAATTATTAATGATATAGCCGTTTTTTTCTTCAGGGCATAAATGAGATGTTTTAATACATCATCTAAACTTGAAAGTGTACGAAAATACTTTGGCTGTACAGATTTTTACTTTGAAGGTTTAAAGACTCGTAAAAATGATAATTGAATTCTTTCTGTGCGCTTGGGTTGTATTGGTTATTGCACTTCCATGTTCTGTTTTGGGTGAGGAACGAGTCAACTCGACCCGACCCATCCCGTGGGTAGGGAGAGTTGCGGGTCGCTTTTGAACGGATCGGGTCGGGTCGCGGGCTATTTATAATCAATCGTTAGTATTAATGATAATGAAAACGATTTATTTGACAAATGCAATAAAATAAATATATATAAATAAGGACTAGTAATGTACAAATCATACACACAACTGGCTTCATCAGTTCAGGAAAAGATGCTATGAAGCCACAAAATTTGCCGCAGAGGCAAAGATATTTTGACCTCGCTTGCCGGGAAAAGATAAGCACATTTCAAAATATGGGAATAATTGTCAACTTCTAGATTACAGAGTTTACATCAACATCCGTGAGAAATACGCCAGCAATTAGTTTGACCGCACCACAAATTATAAAAGCTATTCATTATAAACAGAGCGGAGATTCTTCTTGTAGTTCCTTTCAAACACCTGATATTAATAGCTGAGGACTCCCGATTGTTGATGAAAATTTACTGTCCATTTCTTCCAAAAGTAAGCGATGATCTTCTCATTGTGAATCATGATTTGATTAATATAATCATCTAGAACTAATTGCAGCCCATATGAACAAGACGGAAGCACAGCATTATTTAAGATCTTGTAAGCAGTATTGTGATTTATCAAATCATATCAAGCTTAGAAGCTACTATTGCGAATGCCTTTATACCCTTAATATATAAAACGTTTAGGTTTCCAGTGAGCTTATTACACGTTGCTAGAGTGACACCCATGTAGAAAAATTTCAAACCGAACGAGAATGTCACCTCGTGATAGATGCCCACCTTTTAGGAATTTAACTACATTAGTTTTTGACAGATTTACCTTCAGCTATCAGTTGTACAATATGCATGGAGTCCTTGCAATGCGCATTGTATCTTAGAGATGCTTTCAGACCAAATTACTAAATCGTCCACGGAAGCCAAGCACTTACATATTCCCGGGGGATCCACAGTGAACAATACTAACAGTAACTTGCTCAACAGAAACTAAAATATTCTCATCCACTGAAATACGAATGAAATTGGAAGCAAACATCGACCATAGGATGGCAAGAAGCTTGGATGACACACCGTATTGTCGAAGCTTCTGAAATAGTATACTTCTGTCGACGGAGTCAAAAGCTTTTTCATAATCCACAGAACAGCAATAGAGGTGGCCCTTGTCAATTCGGCAAGTGGTTTTCAATTCTTCACGTAATATTCGAATAGCTTGTATTGTAGATCTTGATCTTCGTAAACCATATTGTTGAATTGGTACGAAATTATGAATTTCTGACCACTCATACAACCTTGAAAATAGAATGATCGTGAATATCTTCATTACATTGCTAACCAGCGCAATTCCTCGGAAGCAATCAGGTGAATCTCGATTTTCTTTACCCTTATATAATGGTGTAAGTAATGAAGTTTTCCATTGCAAAGTATTTCTCCACTGTCAAAACAAAAATTGAACATTAGAACAAGAGCAGGCACTATCTCATATATACAAGATTTAATCGCCTTATTGGGAATACCATCATAACCCGCTGCCTTTCTCATAGGCGCTTTCAAAATCATCAAAAATATTTGATGTTCAGTAATTGGTGGGTCTAGTATATCGTTATTCACATTTCCAAAAGTTAGGATTTCGGGTTGCATTCTACTCAAAAGATTGTTAAAATGGGTGCACCAACAATTAGCA
The DNA here is from genome assembly GCA_900660155.1 of Hofstenia miamia. Lineage (NCBI taxonomy): Eukaryota > Metazoa > Xenacoelomorpha > Acoela > Hofsteniidae > Hofstenia > Hofstenia miamia. Next base: position 82,403 of record CABFPE010000648.1, on the reverse strand, counting down.
TCAACATGTACAATCCGTGGGCTACAAGATTTAAAGTTTATAATTGTCAAAAATTCACTTCTACCGTTCTCAGCACTGGCAATTTAAATCTTCCGCCCGGTTATTCTCACTTTCGCTTTTTTCACAGTCATAACCTCTTCAAGAATTCTAATAGTGCACTTCGATGAGCAGTGAATCATCAACATTATGAATATTTTTTCGAATTTCTCGCAGGTACTGCAGAGTGTATTCAGAATCACACCAACCCTGAGTTTACTTTACTAGTCTAACCTTGCTTTTTGCTACATAAAAATCATCCACTGTGAGTTCATAAATATTCCATAACACAACAATATCAAACTGAGATAAATGTTGTACAAATCTATCCACTCTTATATCCTTAATCTTGACTGATAAAATTAATATAAAATTGCTCCTGTAGGAAAAAATTCGTTTTTTGGCGTTACATCTTTGAACTTCTCTTCAAAAACAAGATGAAATGACTTGCAGTTCTTGATACACAACGTCAATTCCTTATTGTGGCACCCATTGATTCAACGTACTCTCTTAAGTCATTGAGCGAGGTGGAATTTTCCAGACTACCAACAAACAAATGCCTTCTTGGCTGTGGCCTTTTCACAGTTTAAATCTTCAGAGCTATGTACCCAATTGAGCCGCCGTTATTCTAGTAACCATTATTTGTGGTCCTCTTCGACGCACAGACTCATTTAAAAACAAAACGACCATCTGTGTAAGAACTAATACGTTGACGTTTACTTGAACTGCTTGCACGACAAATACAACTTTCGTGGCGAAATCTTTGAGAAATTCAAAGAGTTTTCATTAATTTACTATACCCACGTCGAACCGAGAACGATTCTTGAATCTTTGTGTTGATAAGCTTAAGTTCATTCTTCATGCCAGAGAACGTTTCTAACACTTTCTCAATATTACATAGGCGTCCAATGACATCTTCATAAGGACCAATTTCACATTCACAGCATACCCAAATGTTTTTTCTCTTCACATATCTTTTGCATTCGTTAAAATGTCCATGCAATTGTGATGCGCATATTTGCCTTTACACATTAAACATGACAATACGTGTGTTGTCAAGCTGTCATCGCAGTATTCGCTAACACGGCAGGTCATTGCAATAACTGTAAGTTAGTATTAATAAAAAGTTCAAAATGTCTTACATTTGAATTTTTGAAATTCTTAAAGACTAATGTATTTTAAATTTTTTTTATGTTTCTATTGATTTTGTGTTGTTTTATTGATAGATTTATGTTGAAATATTTTTTGTGTTAAACTGGTCTGGTGTGAAAAAGAGACTGATTTCTCACCCTGGTTCTTTGCATTGCATGCGATAGTATTAGATACTTGATAAGGTGTACGAAATTTTGTTTCTAAGTGTTCATTGATATTTATATATTAATATTGAATTAAGAAAATATAATTGCAACCTCCCACAAATAGTGCGTCATCAAAATGTTTAATCAAAATGCAAGTTAGCTTTTTCCATTGGCAATGAATATTTATAAAAGGAAATTACCGGGAAAATATTGAATGCTTATTTTTAAGGAATTATAATAAAGAGAGAAATCTCCTTTGTGGGAGATTAGGTGAGAATAAAAATCAGCAGCAAAAAAACAAATTTAAATTTTGGTAACGTTGTCTCCATAAACAGGGCTCTTCAATAATATATTTATAATTTCACATATTGCAATAAAAATATTGTATACACCTATTGGCAAGGAATTGCAATATTACAATACATTACAGTATATTGCAAAAACTATCGCTTCGATTATTATTTTGTATGTCTTTAGTATAGCCTGGGGTAGGGCCCGGACAACGGTGTACGGGCGAGGGCTAGGCTTATGGGATGTGATCCTATCCTAGTATTATTATTTGTGATTTTTTTCGAGGATCTTAGTTAAAACAATTTTTCTGAAGTTTTTAGGTGATTTATACGAATTTTATATATATCTATTCTGCAGACCCTATGTCTACGTATATGAATTAGTGCAACGCTAACCTTCATGTAGGTTTACATCAGTATACATGTATAATGGCACACTTGAAGATTTTCTTGTTGCGTCAAGATGTTTTAGTCAAATAAAATTTATCTACGGGCTAGTGCTTGGCGGCTTCCAAAAATTATCTCGGTTTCCATTTTCTCAAACCCACAGTTTCTGTTTCGGTTTTCTTAGCTAAATGCTATCGGTATTTGAAAACTTTATTTTAGAGAGACATGCCCTTTCTAAGATATACTATTTTGACCTTAAATTGGGCTTATCAAGTAAACAGAATTACACTTTAATGTGGCAAGCACTGGGCGCTTGCTCCAAGAAAAGTGCATCGTTTCTTGAAAATAAGATTCTAAGCGATTACGTCTGCTAATACCCGAAAACTCGGTTTTCATTATTTTCTCTAGGTTCGGTGTAGGCTTTGAGTGAAAACCGCAGTTTCGGTGTTTTTCGATATACGGCCGAGCACTACTACAAGAATAACGGGCTTAGGATACGTGCACGGACAAACCAACGAGCCTATCTTTACAGGTACAGATGGCACGCACCCGACCCTAGACAATAACTTTTTAAAAATAAGCAAAATTATAAAAGTTGAAAGAATGGCTTTAGCATAAGAATGCATGACTGCAATAATTAGTGGGAGCATAACGTAGTAGACATTTCTAGATTATAGGAGTCCATCGTTATATTTGAAAACGTGTGAAAACCAGTTGTATTTATCTTATTTATCAGACAGACAAACTAAGGCACAGCAGACAAACAGTAGCGAAAACTATACCTCCATGGCTGAGGTAATAATATTTTCCCAATGTTGAGTATCTATGATATGTACAAGTGAACCTTATTATACAATACTAGTAGGCTTAGGTTTTCATACTCAGACACATTTACATTCATTTTCAAATATGGAATTAGCACAGTTCAAATAAACATTGAAAACTTTGTCAAACGTAGTTTGCATTCGCATATAACTACTTGGACAAAAAAATGATTTCTCTCACTAAAAAGGTAGTCTTTAATAATTCAAAATATTGCAATATATTGCAATGTATTGCAATGCAACAAATTTCTATTGGAATATATTTATTTTGTATGTTTTGTATTGCAAGACTATTATGTAAAGCCTTGTACTTAAGTAGAGTAAAAAATTTTACCTATCACTTGGTAAAGATGAACTCCATAGTAGGAAAATTGTTTCTTAAAAATGACAATTTTTTCGATCTATAATTTTCTAGGCTCAAATGTAGTGAGTTGTTATAATTTATGCCATGTCACGGATCAAAAAACCCTGCAAATATTAATAAGGCTGATAATAAAATAAAATTTTTATTCTATTCACAATATTAATAAACGAATGAATAAATTATTATAAAGCTAATCAATATTAAATTTACATCGTATTGGATTCTTTTATTCGAAATCTTGGTTTTTCTTTGCGTGTTGCTGAATTCTCTTAACTCTCTAACCCCTGTACAAAAATATTTTGTAGGCATTAAATGGCAACATACAGCGCATCAATTTTAATTTATAATTTGCGACGTTATTGACCCCAATCACCGTTAGAATATTATGAAAGAATTGCGGAAAGCTTTTGAGAGTTCACGACACGGTTTCTGAAAGACATGAAATGAAAACAAACAGATCCAGTAATGTAATATAAAGCACTCTTCTGCATTCACTAAGAATCTTTACTTCTTGTAAATCGAATAATTGTTTTCAACTTATTGCATTTGAAATACTCTAGGTTGAGACAGATCATGGTTGATATATTAATGAAAGAATCAACTGTTAAATTGTGACGTTTCATTATCGCCATCAGAGACTCTATGATCAATTCTTGGTAGAGAGGGTTTGTCTTAAAAATGAGCCCTACTTCATTAGTATCATGCAATAATAATTCTTGCTCCCGATTATTTAGTAAATGCTTTGAATCAGCAAATGAATTACTAGTAGTTAGGAATAAACGCTAGAAGGCCACAATGGAAATGAATGAATAGTTAGGCTCAAGCCCGGCCAGACACACGAAGCCTGCGCCCCTTCAAATGAATGTCAATTCTCCCAATGTGTTGAAAAATTGAACTTGCATTTTGAAATTTTACATTGGTATCATTTACTCTTCAAAACTCAATTGAATTTTTGCAATTTCAGTGTGTAGATTTCATAATAATCTCTGCCACAGCATTTTTTACCTTTCACTATCCCATGTTGTACCACATTAATGTACTCTTTTCCAGAATGGCCAAGACAGTCACCTGACAAATATTATTGCAGTTTGAAAGAAAAAAGTCAGTTAAACACAGCTGTCCAACTTTCAAACCTTTTGACTACCATAGAAAATCAATTTATGCAATTCCTGATCAAAAATATTGGCTTTGTATAAGTCAACTGGAAGAAATCAGCAAATTTTGGTAGTCCATGGATTCCCTGTAAAATATTAGAATCAATCTTGTATGTAATTTTTTGCATTTTATAATACATATTTTACGCTTTTGTTGTTGTATTTCACACTTTGATAAAAATATTTACATTTATATGAGACGTTACAGTGAGTATCCCAACTTCAATTTCCTCTTGTGATTAACATAGAATGCATAAAATCTGTAAAAAGTGAAGTCGAAATAAGTTTTAATGAGCAAAGAAGTTCTAATAATTTTTTTAGATGATTTAACATAGTATGCATCAAAGGGTTTATACTTTAAATATTACGTATAGATGGAATGCAATTTTGTTATGCCAGTTGTAGTTGTCCCAACTTTAATTTGCGTTACTGAACTTTAGTAAACAATCAATAATATTTCTGTTATAAAATACATCATTTTTGGTTATTCTATTTATTTTTCTCAAATTATTCGAGAATGATTTTAACGTAAATGTTTTATATGTGTCACATCGATAAAGATGAATGCTTCTAAAGATAAGTGTGTTTTAAAATCATATCCTCGTTCTTGGTATGTTATAGCAAGGCTGGAAGACGGATGCGCTTGTCCTCGCATGCTGCGAGCTGACCCGGTCCATGTGGGCGGTGGGCTGGTTCGAAAAAAAATACTGATTAGGGTTGCAGGCCGGGCCGGGCTGGGCCAAAATTAAATTAATTGCGGGTTGAAGTGCGGTCTACAATTGTGTAATTAATGTTACAAGACAATATATTTGGCTATTGCCCCATGTCCAAGCAATCCTGCTTCAATCTTATTAATTGCAAATTTTTATGATGTACTTGATTTGCCTGCTCCTAAATCAGTTACAATTGTGACACTGGCAATTGAAGAAGAACCCTCCAGATATATTAAGCTCATTGTTGAGAATATATATGATAATCTTCTCGTTTTCTGGAAAACAACTATCACGTCTTCCCACAACGAAATGTCGTTTCTCGACAAACTTTGGTTATGCCGACAAAATTTTGGTTATGCCGACTTCCTCTGNATTGCGGGTTGAAGTGCGGTCTACAATTGTGTAATTAATGTTACAAGACAATATATTTGGCTATTGCCCCATGTCCAAGCAATCCTGCTTCAATCTTATTAATTGCAAATTTTTATGATGTACTTGATTTGCCTGCTCCTAAATCAGTTACAATTGTGACACTGGCAATTGACAACTATCACGTCTTCCCACAACGAAATGTCGTTTCTCGACAAACTTTGGTTATGCCGACAAAATTTTGGTTATGCCGACTTCCTCTGCTGAAAACGAACGGCGCTTTTTTTTGCTGGTGATATTATTACTGATAAATGTGGTACCTTGACGCCAGAAAATGATGAAATGTTAGTCGTTCTTACAGGACTTTCGATTTGATATTTTTGTATAGCAATTTTATATTGGTAGGTTTTAATTTTTTTTTCAACACTTTCTATTTTTCTTTGTTAACAGTCTTTAGTAATATGGTGATAATTTGATTAAAAGTATGCGGGCTGAATACGGGCCAAAGGTGAAAATACGTAGCCTGCGGGCTATGCTCGGCCAAAAATAGCGGTCCGCTTCCACCCTTGTGTTATAATTCTGCTATGAGAAATTTTGAACATCTTATCTTTTCATTATATAATTTCTTAACATTTATTCACTTAGTGTTCTTAATTTTTCTATCATGATCCAAAGACGAGATACTCTGTAAAACTTAATTCTTTACACATTACAAAAACAAATGTCTGTAAACCAATGTCGAAAACTTTTTTTATTGTTTTATTCTATTGACGAATTCCACTCGATTCAGTTAATAGAGAAATATTTATTAGAGACGAATTAAAAATTTACTTAGAGATTTCCTCTAAATTCAAATATACAATATTTCTCTGTAGAGTTTATATTGCGCTCATTAATAAATATTCTTTTTACAGTATTGTGTTGGGATGATTATATAATAAATAGTATAAAAACAAATGATTACAATTACTGTGGTAAATATATCTATTGAAGTTATTATTTCATCGACTCAAAATTTCCATAGCATATATTCACAAAGTCGTTTTGTTCGCTATGACTCGTGTGCAAATAGAATATTTTTTTAATTATGAGAAAGGACTTAAGTATATTTTAGGATCTGTGTGTAAGAAACACCAATTATTTTTCTTGAATTTTCACATATAACTTATACCCAAATGTTAATTGTAACCACTGAATAGTATGGTGTATTAATTCAAATTAAAACTTATTTAATTCTCTCCATACCGTTGTGTTTTAGTAAATATAGAGCTTAAAGACTATGGAATCAAAATCGAGCTTTAACTGCTTTTCTATATGTAAAAAGATTCCTCAAACCCAAGCCTATTGAGGAGTACCGTCAGAGGGTTGTTAGCACTTTAGGTAAATAATTGCTTAGCAAATTTCTGTATATTAATACATCAAAATATGTCTCTGCAATACAACAACTTTGCGATACAGTTTAAATATGACACAATTTTTGTCTATGTTGTAACTCAAATAAATAAATAAATATATATATATATATATATATATATATATAATTTTAATAATGCTAAGCATGAATTGACCAACAATACACAGTAATGATACATAAAACGTGTTCAAAGGAATTTTTTAATCCAAATTTAATATTAACTCTGCTCTTTTATTGCAACTAGGTTACTAAAAGGGATGATATTTCTGACAAGTCTTTAAATTAAGCTAATTTTTGAGTTTGTAGGGCTAAAAAAAACACTTAAATAAATGTAGCTTTAAAATCATATTTGCACATTTCAAATATTTTATTCCAAGTGCCAAGCGTTATTTTCACGAATAAATCCAAAAGCCCTAGTAACACCCAAGTGTTCTTTACAGTAATAATCACAGGGAATGCGCAGACATTCAATTTCATTCGTGTAACTCGTAAAAGTAAGGTTGTCAAAGCAGAACACATACCAGCTTACAATAGTTTGTATCGCTGAACGCCACCAATTTTTTAACGAGATTCCTGGATTCAGAGCATTCACTCTCCTTGTCAATTAGGAAATTCATTCTTAGTGGATGGTATTTGTAGGGACACTTGAAAACGTTCTTTACAGGAATTCTATACACATCACCAAATTTAGTGATATTTTCGTGATCCATATGATAGATACGCTCTTTGCAACAATCAAGATACGATAGACAATAATCAATCTTAAGCCACAGCCTAATAAATCGCACATTTGCGCCATTAAAACAAGTGTCACTAAAAAGGATTGCTTCAATTTTCACATTTAATAAAATGCCTTCACATTCTTCTACAATAACGTCGAGATCCAATTGATTTTCTAAAACTTTTAAGAAATATTGAAAATTAAAACCACAGAGAGTACATAATCTGTCTCTGCAACAAAAGCTGCAGAGCACGAATTTTGAAATGAATTGTAAGGCATCCTTCGTGTAAATTTAACTACTGCTTCCTTCAAATCATATGGAAAGGTATATCCTTTGGCTTCGGTAGTTGTACTTGTGTTATGAGTCTCAATGCTTTTGTTTGACGCATACAAAGAGCAGAATATTTGCAAATTATATCACTGTCACACACTTTCCTGCACATATTTGAATTGAAGGATTGAAACTTCATATAATATTCTGAAAAAACCAGCGAAAAAAACGCAATGAGCAGAAATACTAGATTGAAACATCTTTCTATAAACATCTTTTTCAAAATGACGCAAGCACTTCGAACAAAGTGCATAAATATATAATAAAAATCTGGATAAAATCAATATTGTTTCACTTTGTTAACTTTAATTTCTTGTCATAAATAAGTTTTGCTTACAAAATCAATTTAAATTTGTGTCTGTTATAAGGGAGATTGATTAAATATGTGTTCTAACATTACTAAATGTTGTTGCGCTTATCGAAAAGACATTAGTTTGATAGTAATTTATATGTAATTGTTTTCACAAAAAAACTACTTAAGGATAGTTTGACAGACTTGTCCATGGTTCTGCAAATGCGATCCATAGAACTCGAGGATATTTCGTGGATCTAAAATTTTAGGTCAATAGTAGGGCCTACCAGAGCAATCATAGATAATTCCAATGGATTTGGGTGCAGCAGACGGTAGTATTGACATTAATACTAAATAAATTATCTTTACATATGAAGATATGCTGCAAATTTATAAAGTTATCTATTTTACTCAACCCTAGTTATCATTAGAATTTGGGTTGGATCTCGGTTGGCATTTTACTTAAGAAACTATTAAGCAGTTAACAAGCCTACTGATAATAAACTATTAATGAGTTTTTCGCGATTTGTTTCCAATTAGACTACCTTCATATTTAGTGCATAGCGTTTTAAAAAGTAAATGATTTTATTGTACAAAAAAGTCTTGTTCTTCATATTTTTTATTAACATTTCTGCATTTTAAGATCCAAAATACCACCAAGTCCTACTCATTGTGTTGTATATTTTATTATACTAACTGCTTTTCTTTGAGGATTTGTTTTTTACTAATCCATGGATTGGTTGAAATCCCATGGATCGATCCATAAGAAATCTATGGATCTGAAATGGACTTGGATCCATAAAAATCGAGCCATTGACAAGGATGTAGTTTGAGCTACAGACTCCAGACGGCTTCAGTCGTCGAAAAAGATTCCAAAATTTGTTTATCCTTAACGAAAAATATTACATTAAAACAAAATATTTTTCATGGGGTAATTATGTGTGTACCTCAGAGAATAAAATTGGCAGTATCCGTAAATTTAAAATATCTTTGGAACTGAAATTTGCGCAAACATCATATTTATCAGACCATTTTGCAAACAGTTTTATTAATATTGGATGGTGGACCTCGAAGCCTCAAGGTTCGAATCTCTAGATTAAGCTAGAAATTCCTTTTGTTTTTTACGGTTCGTGACTTTTTGGAGTGCAATTGCACCCCAAGCAAAATATACTTAAACATGTCTTGGAAAATATTGCAGTTACGCAAAGGAAATTCTATGATTTTTCATTAAACAAAGAAACCTTTCAAATGGAAAAAAATTCAGGTTCGATTTGCATAGAGTATTCTCTTGCGAAAATTTATACTTATTACTGTTTGGAGTGCATATGCACCCCAAAATCTCTTGCTAGTTTAAAAAATTACTAAAGAAATTATTTATATACATATATAGGAATGTATTTATATATGATATCGAGGACTACGTGATTGATCACATAGTCCCCGTGATGATATATAAATTATATATATATATATATATATATATATATATATATATAAATAAATAAACAAGTATATATGAATATATATATATATATATATATATATATATATATGTTGATAAAAAATTAACAATTTTTGCAGTAAATATCAGAACTATTGAAAATAATATATTAAAATTACATTATTTCTAAAGATGGTAAAATAATATTGAACTTCATATTCTCAGTATTCATAAACATTGGCTCAATGCATAAATATTTCAAAAATATTGGTAGTCTAAATACCGAGATGCGTTAGACAAGGCAAGATTTGTACTTCAAGTTAGCAATAGGCTGTATAATAGCCCACTCATTAACACTCATGAGAGTTATTTGGAATATTAAAAAAGATAGATTCGTTTAAATGATGTGCCACTTTGAGACATTATGTTGAGCCCATGTTAAGCTAAAACGACAGGAAAATTCAGGAGTTTCTCTTGAAATAGATCTCCTAAGAATCTCACAGAATGCCTTCATTGAATATATTGCATTTTGACACATTTTTTTGTAACTAACTACAATATTTAATGAGGAATGATTTAGGTTTGGATACTACATTCTTCTTCGTCACTACACTGATAAAACGTTTGTTTATGTATTGAACACAATTTTGGCGCTTCTTTGTACGGTAAGTAACGCTACCAATGCTCCCATATTTGCTGTAACACAGAATACATTCAAACGAAACGTTAGACTACTTTTAAAGCGGCGATCTCATCCCCAGCAGAAAATGTATACCATGTCAAGTCGCTACACCAATGAAAACATCAAGAACATCCAATCATCTACCAACAACGGCAATTTTCGTTGATCAGCGTTAGGTTGAAATATGTTGGTGTGTCAATGTTAATTGTGCATGTGAAACCCATTGTTGGTGCTTTTGGTCGCTTTGACACTCGATCTATTAATGTGACAATGATACATATAGAACTGCCTATTACTATTTGTTATTTTTGTACATCCCGTGTACAGTGTTTTGTAAGATCATCAATATATGGTTATATCTAAGATGTTTTCTAAGGCCAACCTCGCCATATATGCGATTCTAAAAAGCAAGAATAAATGTGTTTAAGAGTTTAGGAAATATCAGAAATTAGCGACATATACTGCAAATCATCTTACAAAATGCAAACAATAAGATTCGAAAAATATTGTTTATACTATCCATGGAAAAGCTCTTCTAATAATATTGAAGTTGTCGTCCACTGTTATTAAGGCACTTTTGCGCCTTCCTATGTGGCCCCACTTTGGCACATATAGACACTAGTGAAGCATAGAATTCATAAGAATTGCATTTACCAAGTATCAAATAGAGTCAGGTACGTGCAAAAACTTTTCCAAGTGCTTATTATCAAATATTCGGAAAAAAATATTTCAAGTAGCTTAATAATATAATTAATATAAAAAATCATTTTGTTTATGACAAATAGACATAAGTTCTTAAGTAGTCTATGGATTTAGTTTCATTCTAGATGCGGCTAAGCATAATCCTGTTTTACTGATATAGCTGACTTCGTCACTGTATAGAAAGTGATATTTTTTGCAGCAATTTATCGAAAAGTTAGTCAAATAACCCCCAAAATGTAAAATAATTAAAGCATCAAGTACTTGCAAATACTTCTGGGGAGTCTCAAGTATGTATTATCAAGTACAGTACTTGAGAATCAATTACTTGGTCAAAGCCCTGAGTGAAATACATTTTTCTAAAATCCGATTAAGTTCGTCTAATGCCACAATATTAGGTGTAGTGTGGGCCAATGCTAAATTTAAAAAATGCACATATGAAATCTAAACAAATTTCACTCTCCTCCTGATTCTGAATGTCTGATCATAGCTGTTCCCTTTGCAAATTTTTGCAATGCAGCAATTTATATCAAACTGAAATAGACATTGTTTATGAGTAGGGTGATTATTTAAACATAAACCAAAAAATTTAGAAATTTTGGCATTATAATGAAATTTCAAATGCTAAGAATATTAAGTACCGCTTACATAAGACAAAATATAATGTTTAAGACTTTCAGCATAAAAATCACAATAGCTTTGCCAAACAATTGCATTAAAATATGGAACTATTTCAAGCTTAGCTGTGATTGCTGGATTTTTTGGAGTGTCTCCTCATTCATTATACCTCCAGCACTCTTTTATTTTCACTTGAATTCATATTTGATAGGTATTTCAAAAAATATAAAAATTTACAAAATAACTAGTTGATTGTAGCCATGTGTTTTGGCCAAACTAGACATTTTGACCTTACAACCATACAAAATGTTTGCAGAACTCGCGTTTTTTCATGTCCATGCAAACTTTGGAAAATGCTTTTGACCAAAAATACATTTTGACTTTATTAACTTTAGCCTCTATTCCCTTAGCGGCCTTTAGCAAATGACACATTCTTAAGAAACGCAATAACAATTATGAGTGAAAATCACGCTCACGCTCTTTGTTAAAAATGAATAAGGTTTGATCAATGAATTGAGGACATTACATTAATACATTCTTTCTGTACATTTCATTTTAAATTCATGTCTATTAAAATTCATATTTTTCATCTCACTACAAAACTGCAATTGTCAAGTTTATACAAAAAATTACACATCCTTCAAAACCAAATCATTATCGTCCAATTAGTTTAATAAGTAGTGCTTGACAGTTTTCTATAGAAATAAATTTGTCGACTACTAATGTAAAAGCTTATGCTGATGATGTAACAGTTCAATCTTGCTCTCTAGACATCATTTACAGCATCTATCACAGCATGATGAGTAATTGTTTAGGTTTAAAACTAAATATCGAGAAAATCAGAAATTATGCTATCATCCTAAAAGCATAATATAGAAGCATGGGTTTCTAACGTTGACTTTAGATAAACAAAATCCGTTAGATTTTCATTCAGAAAGGGGTTCTTTGATAATAATACACATTTTGGTGTCACTGTGAGCTTTGTTTTCTATGCTTAGCATGGGGTGGAATTAAAACTGGTCAGTCCTAAAACTATGATACTCAATTTTCGTTTTTTGGACAATTATTTTTAAAATTTGTAAGAAAATATTTTCTTAATGTCGAAGTTCAAGTTTCTTTCTACTTTGTAAGCTGTAAAGAATTTTTTCCTCAAATTTGACTGCTCATAGCTCAAAATGATAAAAAAATTTTCAAAAATTTGAAAAAATCACTGAGAAACTGTAAAAATTGTATTCATTCAAAAACCTTCGTTAAGCTGTGTTTTTCAGTGAAATGTGCTATATGCATTGGCGGATCCAAGGGTAGGGGTGGGAGCATGCATTCACCCATCAGCAAAAATCTAACAGTATTTTCACCATACTTTTAATTTTCTCAGATCTCAGACTGTCTCTTATACACATCGGGAAATCCATCACTTTAGAAGTAAATGATTCCAAAATTCAACTACCCATATTTTATAAATGCAGTAAGCGCAATCATTTGCTTTATGAAACTCATTTAATGGATATAATCAAATCATGGCCGTCCTAATAGCATTACATTAAGATCTGAACGACTCAAATTTTCCAATTGAATATGTATAACATTCGACTTAAGTATTTTGGTCAGTGTCTATAATACTGCATTTCATACATTGTTTTGAGATTACACTTGAAATGAGTACTACTGAAAGAATTCCACAGTAAAGCATTCAAAATATATGTAGTAAAATGAAATGATTAAACACAAATTTTTATAATGCTCTTCTCAATCAAAATGTTAATGGGAAAGAATGTTCGGTTGAGTGTAAATCAACCTTTTACCCTTGAAAAGATGTGATTCCCTTCTATTGCGCTTGAATTCATAACAAAAATGCTGATTGAATAGCTAAAAACATGGTCAATAACTACAAATACAACATGACTATATTTCTAGTTTTCAATGATTTAAAGCTGATTATGAAAATTCTCTTAGCACTTTTCTTCAAGCAGATTCTTTACTTCGTTGATACTTATTAAATTATGATGCAAAACATTTTATCCAATTGCAGTTATCGGTTGGCTTCTATACAGAAAAGTGTCAGAAAATTAGCAATAATAATAATAATAATGGGAACCGAAAGGGCAGTGCGTCCTCATCATCGCAGATAGTACCTCTTCGCGGTGGTTCAAGGAGACGCGTATCTACAGTTGACGTTAAATAACAGGGTAGAAGAAGATGTCGCTATATTGGGGCGGTAATGGTCGAGACACCTGTCTGTTTTCAGTTTTTCGCGTAGACAGACAACGATGCAGTTGCATAAGATATTATACAAACTACTGTACTAGCGGCTGATACAGATAAATATTTTAGATGGGGCCCAAAGTAGAATAAAATGCGAAGTGCATAAGTGAGTACTAGGAGCGCACAAAGTATTGAATTTGCAATTCTTAAAATTTATCACTATGCATATACCATATCCTTGAAAAAACTGTTCGAATTCACCGCATTTGATGATATTAAGGAATTTTCGTTTGCAATTATTATTGTGCAATTTTAGTGAATTTTTTGTCATTTTAGAGGGGCCCTTGTACTGTACTACGAATAAGAGTAAGAGCATGAATGATCCCCACTGAAATCCTTTGTACAGAAATAATATATTATAACATCTTTAAGAGTCATTAGTTTTGATCTTTAGTAATTTATTCATCGTGAATCTAAGCAGCTGCATGGAAATTAAGTGAGTTTGACCAAAGGCGAGGATTGATTCGTTGTATTTATACTATGATTTCGTAAGCATAGGTAATCCATTAAGGAATACATTCTTGATGTAGTATATACCATGCCGTTTTATTGTTAAGAATTAAAAGAACATTAAGACTTTATTTAGAATGAATATGAATTCGGAACCTAAAGCAAATGCCTTTAATCAAATTTGAGAAGAACAATTCCTAATTTTTAAATTTTATATTTTGACTAGGTTAATGCTAAGTTTCTGGTTTAAATATTAACAATATGAACGAGGAGGTCTGTAAAATAATATTTAGAATAATAAATATGAATTTTTATGAATATATTCAAGGATCCCAACAGCACTGCTGTTAACAGCGGCAAGATTTTACAGAGAGCAGCAAGCAAATGCTGTTTAAAACAGCAAATGAAATTCACGCAGATTGGCCTATTATCTGTGTTGCTCACACTCTAGCAATGCCTTTCAATCCCTTGAACAACGTATCAAAAACGGTGACATTTCAGACTAGTGTTGAAATCATTGATAAAGATAATTTCATCCCCAACAAAACCCATTGTTTGAGGGTATCAATTATATTTTATATTTGGAGACTCATGAATATTCATTTATTAAGTGTGCTCACTTATAACTCTCACATTCTCGCCCTATCAACTTCTAGAATGGATGATCAACTTTTCATTTGGTACAATTTTCAAAACATTTACAAAGCACCCCGCATAAGATTGGATTGATTTGCATAGTAATACAATCAGACTACTTGCTGCCATTTTTACTACTGCTCTTATTCATGTATATACTTGTTTTTTTGGCTATATATTAAAATTCGCTTTGAAGTTCTTGTATAGTTTTTAAATAGTTTCTTTCAAAGTACATTTGCTTTTTAAATCTGTTTAAAAACAATCTTATTGCCTCATATGAAGTGGTGTATGTAAGAGGAGACGAGGTGGAATGACCCCACCTTCAGGTTTTCAAAACTGATTTTAATTAGTTAAATCAAAAGCTTTTCGGCAAAAAAATAAAAACTTTTAGAGTCTATTTTTAATTATTTTCACATTATCAAGACCGTCAAAAAACCTATCCATGAAATGTCCAAATTATCTACGATTTTTTATATATTCTATCTAAAGACTAAGTAATAAACTGTCGAAGCTGTTAAAAGCAAAATGGAAAGCCCTGAATATATTCTATTTTATAAAAAACTGAGATCACACTTGAATTTATAACCATCTGATAGTTAAGATGAGAACTCCGAATTTTTTTTAAAACAAACATACTAGTTAACTTGAACGATCGTATTCATTATAAATTTAAATTTAATACAATACTACTTATATAAATTCTGAAGTGATTTTAAAATTATATTGTCGATGTAAAATACCTTTATGATTTTAATAATAGAAATTACAGCTTAGATTATTGATGAATAATTATTTTTTATTACCGCAGCATTTATAGCAAACTTCCAAAACATCGTAAATTTTATTGATAATTTCAAATTGCATTCTACAATTATATTGAAAAATAGTTTGGGGTTTTAGTTTCATGTTGAAAACTGAAATTGTTAAAAATGAAATTTCCAATTGATAAATTGCCGATTTCGGAAATAACTTAAGAAATCATTGAATTAGGATTAAGTAGTTTAACATTTAAACACTCTTTTGATGTTTTATTATAGACTTCTGCTTGAAAAAAATCGGATCAGTATTGCTATACTGTGCATAGATATTGCAATGAATTGAGCTAAAAGTACACATGATTTTCATTTACAATAAAAATGTTTATGAACGCTTTTTTTTCATTTGGGATTGGCTATATAATATATAGAAATATTGCAACGGTAGATAATCACTACAGTCGTAAAAATTGCTTGGATGCTTTTGAATTGTCCACAATATATATGTTTTCATCTATACAATGAAATGGATTAAAATATTGAAATTTTGAATTTTGCTCGCAGGGTATCTTTGGCAGGAAGGAATCGTTGAAACTACAAGTCTATAGCGTTGCTTTTTCAAATGTTCCAAAGATTTTTTGAAAATGTTTGACTGCACATTCCAAGCAACAAGGATTCATGGGCCATTGATGACCCATTATTGCTTCCATTATCAGCCATTATTGGAATTTGGCAGCTGGGCCATTACTGGCCCAATGATAAATTCAACAATAGGCCAATAATGAAGACATTTTAAGTTTTTTTCTTAAAATATTCATGGGATACGAAACACAACGCTTAACATTATTAGATAACATTCGATAAAATATAAAACAAACATATATAAGCTAATTGCAATCATTATTGTGATATATATTGTACAAAATCTATAACATATTGCAAAATAATGTATATTCATTGTTTATAATATAAATATATTTGAAAAAATTTGATAATATTTTTTGGAAATCATTTGAATTTTCTTTAAAAAGCTTTATTATTGGCTCATTGTTGGATATATGGTCAGGCCATTAATGGCCCATCTGCCAATAATGGCCGCTAATAATAAACAATAATCCCTGTTACTTGGGATATCATTCCTTTCAATATATATATATATATATATATATATATATAGATAGCTCTTCTTTGATTTATTGTGAGCTTTGTTCTTCCCGTGCATGATTGCTTGCATCTTCAAAGTAAAAAGCGGACGCCATTGCTCATAATATGATGGTCCGATTGAGTATTTCCACAAGTTATATAACTATAATTTTGCGTATATTCACGGTGATAAAATGTGTATGCTAGCCATGATTTAACAGAAATATATTTTTGCTTATGAAAGAATTTTAAATGCATTTTCAAGGAATTCTATTTGCCAATATTTTTTATTTCTTTTGAATGGCAACATTATTAAGTGATTTATTTAAAACTCTTTTTTATACTTAACATGTAAGAAGTTTGCATCTTGAAATCTGTTTATGGGTAAATACCGACATCTCAGGTGTATTATAAGCTTTAATACTTTTGAACGTAGCAATAATGCCACGTTCTATGATCATACATTATTAGTGTATGGATGAGTTCTGCAGCTTTTCAGTAAACTAAAATCAAAAGAACGTCGACGGTTGGCATGGAAAGCTTGGGGCAATGAATAAAGTACATGTATAATTTATATTATGAACTTAATAGCATCAGACATTTAGGGCAGATTTGAAATTGGATTTCAAGTTTCCTCGGAATTTTGATCAGTCTTGCTTTTAATTTGAACTGGAAGATTCAATGTGTTGAGGGTTAACTTTATAAAACTTCTGGAAGTTTAAGCAAATTCCATACATATAACATTCATATTAACTTACAGACGTTTGTTTTTGCATTAGCTCCAATTTGAAAAAAATTACAAAGGAATCTGTCAAAATTTTGTTCATTCAAAAGCGCTCATTAAGCTGGGGCTTTTCATAGAAAAGTGAATGTCCTAAATCCAAAATCAACAGTTTTTGCATTTGATAAAATTAAAAAATAAGTTTCGTTATTACATTGTTATTTAAAAAAGGTCGAAAAGCTAATTGTCTATAAAATAGTATTTGATATTTCCTGATGTTAATTTCACAAATCCTTAGCTACGCCCACAAATCATTAGATGTTGCAATAAAAAGAACCAGTATTTTAAAATGTATAAATTGCGCATTCGTGTAAGAAAACGCAGTTTTGCATAATGAATTTCTCATTTGACAATAACAAACATTTGACTATCAAAAATGCAACTACTTCTGCTATTTTGATACCTTTAAATAACTATTTAGAAATAATGATTTACGCAACCACTTTAAATCTATACAGAGAAAAAATTGCTGCTATTTTTCAGTTGTTGATCAATTACCTCCTCACGCATTTGTTATAAGCAATTTAAATTACAGGAGTGTACTATTTTTATATACGAAGACATCAATTGTTAATATACTCCAGCTGCAATATAAGGAGGCCATCAATGTTTGTAAAAGATATTCTATAGCACCCAGGGTTGGCAAAAAAAGTGTTTTCTTTAGAAAAATACGTTTTAAACGTTTAAAGCATATTTAAAAAATGTTTTTTTAATAGAATAGTTTTTTAAAGTCTGCATCTCCTAGAATCGAATCCAAAACTAAAATACAATGAAATTTCAATTATCGAGTCTAGAATAGTAAACAAAATCAAAGAAAGAAATTGTCAAAGCAAACAAAATTGTATATAAGAACAGGAATTTTATATCGGAACAGAAAAAATTGCATATAAGAACAGAAGCAATTGTATATAAGAACAAAAAACATTGTAAATTTTTACAATAATTCCATTTAATACTCTCAAACAAAATCCAAGTTTCCTCACTTTCTGGGGCGATAGCCGATTTCGTACATCCGAATATACAAAGCCCATGGAACTGAAAATTCTCTCCAAACCGGTCGACGAAGGAGCAACATTAATTAAAGTAAGTGCTAGTTCTTGCAACTTTTTTCTTCAAAAGTCCTAGCAATTCCTGAGACTTGCAAAATTTGGTGAGCGAAAAATTTTGCGAGAGATTTGTTGCATTTTTACATAGCGCTCGCCAATAAATTCCATGTATTCATTCAAACATTCCGGTTGGTGGGATTTGACCCATTCGACAGCTTGGTTCCATTCCGAAGCTGTTAAGATATTTTATTAGCCACAAAATTTTGGGTGAATGGAATAAGCTACAAAGAACACGCATCCACAGTTTTATTGTATCTCGTTTCAGCCGCTGCCAGCCACTCTCGCTCTTCTGTTCCAATATCTATGTACGCTTTCAAGATGGATTTCCAATCATTAACACTATCTGCAAGTGTCGCTGAATCACTCTGTATATTAGATAAAGGATTACCAATAACGTCTAAAACCTGGATGCCAGATTCCGACAGTTGATAGAAGGCTAAATCGGTTATACTTTTACTAATTTCTTTCATTTTTGATGTCGAAAATAAATCAGCATTGTCATTCACGATTTGTCGAACATGGCTCCAATTTCGAATATACCATTTCAAAAGCGCACCGAGGAGCTCCAACGCATTTCAGAAGGAATGACAAGTTTATTCTTTTGCTGCTAGTAAACCGCGTACGCTGTTTGTATACTTGAATGTCTTAGCTATTGCGCAAAATTTATTAATTAGTTGTGCTGGTGTTAAATCTTTAGCGAATAAATTGAGTTGGTGCGCAACGCACTCAATGGATAACAATGACTCGTTTTTTCAACTAACAAACGCCCCATTTTTGCCATATTCTCTACGTTATTGGCAGTGACAGCAACAACAATGCATTCATAATTTTTTTCAGCTTTGGCTATTGCCGATTCAGTCACTTCACAAATGTATTCGCTTGTATGGCTTTCTGAGCCAGTCTTGATAGTCTCGACGAAATAAACTTTGCCCTCAGATTGGACAGAACAACCAAGTAGGGGGCTCATTGTTAGTACACGACCACCCATTGATGCACACATGTTAACAAGATTACCCGAAAGTTGTCTTTTTTCACATTGTTGTTCGTTATAAATATCGTCAAGAATTTCGCCTCCTAGTAGTCGCCAAGAAGGTGGCGTATATCTAGGATGAAGATCATGTACTAGCTTCTAAACACGTCAGTGAATAAATTTATGTATTTATTAAATAACATAATAAATCCATTAACATTGAAACACTAAAAATGAATTAGAAAAGTGAGAAAAAATTTTAAACTTGCTTTAAAATAAGGAGATTCCACAGTTCTGAAGGAAATGTTGTTGGCGAAGAAAATACGTCCGATATCTTTATCAAACTTTTCTTTCTGTTGAGAATTCATTGAAACAGCATATTGGGGTTATTTTGGGTTTACGCTCCCTAGAATCCAGCTGTTGAAGCGGACGTTTCATCATCAGAATTTTAGCGAAATGCTTTAATATTCTGTCTAGAAGCGAGGAACATTCATAAGAACAATGCCGACAACGAGCTTTATTTGGTGCAATTCTCTCAAACTCTGCCCAAATTGGGTCTAACTTCTAAAGACATATTTTATCTGAAATTGCACAAATTTTCATTGTATCTAGCTCTAAAAAAAACAAGCCAAAAACACTTGCTTAAAGCACCCCTTGTTTACAACATGTCAACCCTGGAAACACCAAAAATTATGTTTTTCGAATTATGTCCTTCTCCTCAACAATTGATACAAATCAATATTTCTACATTATTTATCAAAGGTATTTAGCAAATTCCGCAGAATGATAAGATAAAGCTTCCCTGAATTCAGAAATACTTTCAATATACAATCGAATAAATACGTTGTTAATCGGTTTAGACATAAATTTAAAGAAAACTTATTATTAAACATATGAATAAGGCAATGGAATAATCTACCTAACGAAATTATGAATTCAGAAATTGTGTGAAAAGATTTATATTTTTAAGCAAAAAATTAGCGCAGGAAGATCTTGGACAAGGTAGCGAAATTCTATAACAACGATTACACGATTACGAGAATTTAGTCTTCTTAGATTATTTGCTACTTCATAGGCTTGTAAAGTATTTGTTTTTTATTATTTTACAATTCTTTTCACGAAACTATTTTGAGAAGCCATCAATTGTATTTAGCTTTTCTTAATAGAGATTATCTTATCTTTATACGTTTTTCTAATACTGAAAAGAATTGCGAATTGACCATTATTCACGGAGGAGTAGATTTAGTTGAACTGTTCTTCTAATAAACAAAAATGCATAGGGTTTGATTCTAGCAGTAGGTATATTTAATAAAATACCCACAAGGACACATTTTGTTTAATTATAATTTTCCTTATTTGACAATCACCCAAATTGCGCCATAAATAGCGACTGTGAAATTGAGCACTATGCCGATGATGCATGTACATATATTTACACATCACAAATCAGGAGAAATGTCAATAAGTGGATAAGCAATGAATCTCTCTCAACGGCTCTAATTATGTAAATATGTTCCTTGAATTCTATGCTGTTATCAGGGGCGCACCCAGCTTTTTTTCTGAGGAGGGGAACTATTCTTTAGATTATATATATATATATATATATATATATATATTATATATATATATATACATATACATATATATATATAGGCATATTTTCATAGATATTCTTACATGCAAAGTAGTTTATAAATTCATTATTCTGAAGATTTTCACTACAACAATGGAAAAAGGATTGTCAGAGAAATTAAATAGTATACACTTTTTAACATGCTACCCAAAATAGAAAGGTTGATATTAACGAAATTCAACTATTCAATTAAATTTCAACATATCAAACGTAACCAGCATACTATGAATGTTTGTTAAAAATTACTAAAACTGAATTATTTTTCCCTACCCCTATTCAACCATTACTAAGATTG
>CABFPE010000648.1:49079-60584 GCA_900660155.1 Hofstenia miamia | reverse complement strand
CAGACTGTTGTCCTGTTAACTGATCCTAATCTCAATAGGAAAAATTTCCATTTTTTGTGGTAGGATGATCTTTAAAAAATTCTTACTTTCTTATTTCTTAGTTATTTCAACCAAAAACGTAGGTCTAATTCTTGCATGCTTGAATCATGCCCAACTCAGCTTTTAAGAAAATGTGCTCACTGAAGTTGAAAATTCTAGATTGAATTTTTCAAGAATAGATAATACTGATGTACAATTTCAATACGTTGTTTAAGAAATTGTATAATATTCACTACAACTGCTGTGCAATAGTTTATTTTTTTCAATTTCAGCCCCTTTTTTCCAATAGCTCAGTCGAGCCCCAGCCCACCGCGGCTCCGACTTCAACTCCTGTTAGCAGAAGAGAGAACAGGACTGAGGATCATGCCGTATTAATACTGTGCGTCCACAAAATACCTTTAGTTACATTTTGTAACTTGCCATAATTTGAATTTAATACATTATTTCTCTATTGTTTTTTTAGCATTGCTATGTAATTCACCATATTTCACTACAGGTAAAAAATACAGAAACCGTGTCCAAATTATTTTCACATTTTGCAAAATATAATTTAATAGAAAATTTCATTCAAAATTGCTATATTTCTCATTGCTAGTTTCGCTTTTGGCAATAATTGGAATGAAAATAATAGATAAGAAATCATAGCATAAAAACCAAGCATAACACATAAAAACTTTTTTAAAAGAAAAAACATCGTTGTGAGATTACAAACAAAATTACGAGTGCTTCATACTTTTGTTAGCACTAAGAAAAATCCAGAAATCGTAATCACTAAAAGAAAATTTTGTTCTGCATTGATACCTTATGTATAAGCTGTGATCATTGTTTAATATCTCTAGGTTTGACATCAAAATATGAGGTGTGTGACAGAAAGATAGCAATGGTGCGAAATAGGGTTAATGTTATGCCTTCAATATATAAAAAAGTGAATTCGGTAGTGGAAGCATAATGTATATTTTGATCATCAAAATGTGCTGTACACATGCAATAGCCAATACTGTATTAATTTACTAGACAGGAAAATAATGATTTTCAAATTGGGACTTTATTATGTTTCACCAAGATTTTTATCCATTACTGCTTGTGAGAACGTTCTTAGTGAACCTAAATAATTGCAAATTATTGGTAATTTTTCTTCTTCTAAAGTATTTATAGATTAATTGATTTCCAATTATTGTAATAATTGCAATATCAATTAATTATTGCTTACCCCTGCAGATAGATTTGAAGCATTGCTTAATATATATCTACTATGTTATCATATCAGCATACATTTCATGGGGAATGGAAGCATCCGTGCTCTGTTGAGGGGGGAACGTTCCCCCAGTTCCCCCTCTGGGTGCGCCTCTGGCTGTTATCCTCTTTTGAGAATACAATGCATCATATACTTTAGACTATTTGGAACCGAAATTGGTCATGTTGAAAAAATTATAAGTGTCTTGGAGTAGTACTCGGCAACAAAATGAAGTATTCAGATTACATACGTATATTGTTACGAAAATGACACTCGGTGTTAAATTACGAAATTGAATTGAAATTAAATATTCTATATTTAGAGATTTAGAAAAACTGATAAATCTCTAAATAGTGTCAGTAAATTCACAAAATAAAAAATACATGCAATATGTTCAAAAAAAATTTCTTTTCAGATTACAGATAATATTGTCTTCTTGTAGTATAATCAATATTATAAAGATTTTCCACACTGATGAACTTTTGTTTTAAAATAAAATTCATTCTTTAACACATTTGCGAGATCGTTTTACGTTCTTAATACATTTGATCTCTGTTGTCCTATTGGATTATTTATAAGAGAATTTTGTGAAATTTTAGATTTATATTTAGTTAAGGTGAATCTTGCTGTTCATTCATTGAAATTTTTCGACAATTATGGGATCTTTATGCAATTACAAGGTGGAAAAAATTTCGCCTTTTTATATAATTTAGTGGTCGTGTTTATTTGAATTAATTGCTTAGGACTTGGGATTGGTTTATAAATACATCTTTAAATTTCCTTTACAAACATTAATAGAGTCCATTTATATTGAGTTTCAAGTTTCTAAATGAGTTTTTCGCGTATGTTTGAAAACAAAATACTACTGTAATTAAAATGGGAAGTTACCAATGAATAGAGAAGAAGTTGGATAATTAGAATTTTCTGGTAGATGTGTTTAAGAAGTGACTTATAGTTTTTATACCAATAGCCATTTTGATCTGTAGTGATTAAACATGTTTCTTATGTAACAAATTTGAATCAAAAGTGACCCCTAAATATTCAAAATTGAAATTTCGGGAATTTGGCCTTGTTTACTGTGAGAAATTTTTTGGACGTTTTTTCAGTATTGAGGTTTAAGTAAACAAAATTCAATTTTTGACATTAATTCGTAATGTATGCATTGAAAAGTAATTGCTTAATGATGGAGAGCTCAACTCAATGTCATTTATTGCCTTATCATCAGATTTTTCACCACAAACTACACAGGTATCATCTACATATTGAAAAGATTGGTCTCAGTATGACATTTTAAATCATTTATATAAATATTAAATAGTAGGGGGCCTAGAATAGTTCTCTATGGTATACCATTTTTGATCAGAAGCCAATTCGAAAAAACTTTATATATTTTAACCAGTTAAATTCTGCAGAATTGAAATGCGTCGCAAAGCTATTTGTAGTATTCAGCTGCAACGTGACAGTCGTGATTTAGAAACTTACTAAGACACATACATGCATTGCTCGCATTAATGTTATCGAAAAAATTAAATATTTCTCGTATTACAATTGTATACATAAAATATCTATATTAATTTGGTTACATTTAGAGCTGTAAGAAGCAAAAATGGCAATTTTCCAAATTTGTAGCATGCTGAATATATACATACTTAAACCTGTAGGGATTTCGAATTTTCATTCATAACTACTTAATAGCATTAGAGACTATATGTTTCTCACAATTATTAATGCAAACGATTAATTAAATAGCTCAATAAATGTCTGCCTAAGTTTATATGCATAGACATGTTTGAAATATGCAGAATTAAAATGCTTCGCAATAAAGCTATTTGTAGTATTCAGCTGCAACGTGACGTCATAATAACCATTAAATATACTGTAAACCTTTGCGTAAAAAACAGGCATTTAATGTAACTTCACCGTTAACATTTATTTCGCGTATTTATTCCGAGTGCAAGTTAGGCAATTGCTTTACGGTCATGTTAACGTAAAACGCCATTTGTTGACGGTGTTGTTTACAGTTCGATTTTCACTTGTTAACGTATTGAATTTGGATCACTTCCCTAAGATAATTTAATGATTTACCTACTAAAATAAAATATATTAATAATCGAATAAAATATAAAGCATTTACTAGCCTATAGTTGCTTGTATAATTATACATTTTATATATGATACAACCTATTTACAATTTAGTACCCATAAGTATATACAAATATGTACAATATACAAATAGGCTACAGTTTACTAAAGACAAACACAAAATTAAAACAAAAATATTTACAAAATTAATCACTAAGATATAGCAATATTTGCCTATTAAATGTTCTTATTTGAAATTTTTCGTTCAATAAAGTTTTGTTTTAAGAGTTTTTAAATGAGGTGAAAGATTCAGCGATTCTTGGGGAGATTAGTCCATACAGAGATGGTTGAAACTAGTGCTGGGGGATAAGACATTTCCAGCCGCCTTCTATGCATTGTACCTGTAAACGTTTTACTTGTACCATGCCATAACCCGTGGAAGTACATTACTCACGCTTTTTAGGAAGCATTACACATTATAACAAAATAAAAAACAATGAAAACAATAATGCAAAATATAAAAAAGAAAATAAAGTACTGGAAATATGTATTTGAACATCTTGCTATTTTGAAAAAATAATGAACATTCATTGGATAGAGTGTGCCTAAAATTGTAACTAAGTGTTACTTTGATTAAGAAAGGAAAATTTGTATGTCTAATACCATAAAATATGTAGAATAATAATTTGCTATTAATTTTTAATCAAAACTTGTATTGGAAAAATGTATTTGGCCACCTGAAAAAAATGTAATAAATCAAAAAAGAAGTAAAATTCAAAATAGGATACATAAATAATAATTGATGCAATACAAGCAACAAAATAGTCTCTTCTAATATTTTGTAGGGTGTCCCTTTGAGTGAATAACAGCGTCAAGGCGATCAGGGATTGAAGCAAAATGTCTTTAAATAAAGCTGTTGGGAGTAGTAAGAGACCAAATGAAAGAAGCCCCATTGGGACACCCTGAAGGAATGAAGCAATTCTATTGGACACCATCTAGTGATGAAATATTTTTGACAAAGCTAAATTGAGCAAATTATTTTTTGACGAAAATTTTATTTTTGATTTCTAGGATTGGGGCAACGTGATATAATTGATGACAAGAAATGTTTTGACAGATTTAAAATTAATTTTGACAGTTCTTATTTTTTTAGGCAAACTGACATATTTGCTTTTGTTAATATACATGTTCATTGTAACAACATCTTTAATTATGCAACACTCTGCATTAAGGAAAATAATTAATAGATGTAAAAGCCTACACCAAGGTATAACATTTGTATAGAAGTATATTTCAACATGCATAAATATTAATCAAAGATATAGATTATACAACGTTTAATTTGCGCTAAATGTAAAAGCATACATTATACAACAGCTCTGAGTGATGAAGTTCAGCATTGTGCAATCTTCAAGTTTCCATCTTCATTCTAAAATATGACGGCACTTCCACATTCACCCAGGAGGTGGCCATCAGAAATGCATTAAGCCATTTATTTAATGTGGCTGGCTTTCCCCAAGAGGCCTATTGTTACCACAGACCTAAACCATGAGCAATGAAAATGATAATAACAATTCCAAAATAAAATATCTAGTGACATTTGATAACACCCAAGTACTATATAATTTGTAAAAATGTAAGCTCAGTTAGTGAAAATAGATATTACATTAACGCATATAGGCGAGTAAACCATTAACACACAAAAATNTGAGCAAATTATTTTTTGACGAAAATTTTATTTTTGATTTCTAGGATTGGGGCAACGTGATATAATTGATGACAAGAAATGTTTTGACAGATTTAAAATTAATTTTGACAGTTCTTATTTTTTTAGGCAAACTGACATATTTGCTTTTGTTAATATACATGTTCATTGTAACAACATCTTTAATTATGCAACACTCTGCATTAAGGAAAATAATTAATAGATGTAAAAGCCTACACCAAGGTATAACATTTGTATAGAAGTATATTTCAACATGCATAAATATTAATCAAAGATATAGATTATACAACGTTTAATTTGCGCTAAATGTAAAAGCATACATTATACAACAGCTCTGAGTGATGAAGTTCAGCATTGTGCAATCTTCAAGTTTCCATCTTCATTCTAAAATATGACGGCACTTCCACATTCACCCAGGAGGTGGCCATCAGAAATGCATTAAGCCATTTATTTAATGTGGCTGGCTTTCCCCAAGAGGCCTATTGTTACCACAGACCTAAACCATGAGCAATGAAAATGATAATAACCATTCCAAAATAAAATATCTAGTGACATTTGATAACACCCAAGTACTATATAATTTGTAAAAATGTAAGCCCAGTTGGTGAAGAGATATTACATCAATGTATATAGGTTAATAAACCATTAACACATGAAAATCGTTTTCAAACAAAAGTGTGTTTGATGAAAAGAGAAATATTACATCAACATATATAAGCAAATAAACAATTAACACATAAAAATAATTTAAGACAAAAACATGTTTGGTGAAAATAGAAATAATACATCAATGTATACAGGCGAATAAACCATTAACACATAAAAATCATGGTAAAACAAAAGTGTGTTTGGTGAAAATAGAGATATTACATCAATGGGCATAGGCAAATAAACCATTAACACATAAAAATCGTTTAAAACAAAAATGCATATGATGAAAATATATATTACATCAAACAAATAACAATTTCAAGAAACATTCATTGTTACATAAAGACATAAAATCATTCTTGAGGAAACGCACAGAGATGAGGGCACTAAACAGTTTTAGCAATATGAAATATAAATTACAACAGGAATCTGGAAAAGAACTAGCTTGTATAATTAGTCTGTCCACAATGTGTAATTAAAATGTAAGCATGCAAACTAAATAACATGTGGTATAGCAATTAACAAAACATTTAATGAAAATTGACCATATAAATGGGTCACTATAGCAGATACGTTTATGAATCAATGTAAAATCATTTTGTAAAACTGAAATGATGTCTGTTGCGTGTAGTATATACACTTTCAAAAACCTCAAATAAATTACATTGATTGTATAGTTAAATTTAACAATGGAACTGTATGGAAAATTTTTATAATGGAAAAACAGCAATGTATTTGAAAAACGAAATGTCTTTTACATGTTCACTTCTTTATACAAAAACATGGAAAATTTTTACAGATAAAGTAGTCAGTAATATTGATGATTGTGTATGTAGGTCTGCGATGGTGAGGTGTACTGTGATAAAACAATATGCAGTCTTTTACATGTTATGTGACCTTTTACATGTAATGTTAGATTGTAGATTTCTGAAAAAAACGAATTAAACACTGTACATGGGTAATGTAAGCAATCGAAAATTATGGAAAATTAATAAGCAAAAACGTAGTGTGTTAACAGCGTATTTTGATAAAGTGATATGTAGCCTTTGCATGTAATGTTAGTTTACCAAAAACGAATTAAACATAGCCCGTGCAAGCAATAAAAACACGTGGAAAACTAGAAAAGTACTTGGAAAACACCGACCACACAGCTTGTGTCCCCCAGATCACCACCAAAATTTAACGGATTCCTCCTTGGGCAGAGACGCACCTCTGGTGAAAATTTGAGGTCAATCCACATGGTGGAATGTCTCCCCGTCATGTTTCCAAATTTGATTTTGACTGGATAAATCAAAAAATGTTCCGTAAAAAATTCAAAAACTAGGATTGGGAAATGCATTTTTTAGCTCTATTTTCTCAATATTTTCAAAAATTTTCGCGGGGCTTCACCCCACATTGGGTAATAACAATGATGTCCCTCAGTCAGAAAATCCTGCATACACACGTGAATGGGTGGCTGAATTCTTTTTTCCAGTACTGTATAATAAATTTGAAAACAAATAAAAAGATATTAATCAATCAATCTAACTCATATGACTAATAATTAATTGACATGATCTGGTAACAATGTTGTTCATTTACATGCAATAGTGTTTTTGGTGTCACACTCAGCCTTGTTTTGCCCAAGCAGGCATCGTCAAACAAGGAAATCTGTGTTGTTGATTATGATGCCAAAAGTTTAACAAATTGCAGTATTCAGTGCACCCACTCAATGATCGGTATTCATTAATTTCAGGACCGACAGAGAAGTAAAACTTAGACTGAATAGAATTTGCTGAAGTACATGATGTTGATTCATCATCAGAGTCGTCTAAAGGAATCGCTTTGCTGTTGGGACTGTTACTGCAGCAGAATCATAACTAGTGCATACTATTCATATGCAAACGAATTGCTGCCATCCTTCTTGCAGTTCACCAGAAGTAATATTTTGAGATAAATTAAATCTAGGATCTAGTAAGAATGCTATAAGATGATATGATGTTAGCTTTTGATGGCATTTGATTTTCAACCCTCTTAAAAGACTTGTAACAAATGTCTTGATTTTGTTGTTGGTTGAATTAAAATCCTTAAGCTTTTTAGCTAAACAATTATACACAGGGATTACTAACGGCAATGTTGGCGATTTCCCCATAGCAAGTATTTTTAAACCTTTATCAAAATAACTAAGAAGCTTAACAACTGATTTCAATATTAAGTGTTCAACATTTTCCAAAAACTCTTGGTTTCTTTCCATACATAGTTCGTGTGATTTATCACAATTGTTATCAACAAGTTAACATGTAGTAATCTGACATAAAGCGGGTTTCGACACCTTGTATTAAGAAGGTGGTGAGCTTAGAAATTAGACCAGTAGACTTAAAATGTTACAGAAGTTGTTTACAATCATCGATCATTTTACTAATTATGTCATCACTGTTTTCAGTAACTGCATGCGAAGCTTAAGTCATGAGCTGAGCAAGCCAGTCTGTTAAAATCATGTCCCAAAGCTAATAAAACTTCGGCTTCAATATCGAACACGAAATAATAAAGCATTTTTGTCAAAGAATGCTTCAAATTTCTCCAAAATGTCACGTCGAATTTGTTCACTGTGTTAAGAAATTCCACTGTATTCTTGAACACCTAATAGCACATTGTTTTTATTTCATAATCGCTATTTACCATATGTAATGTTAAAGCCGTTAAATCACGCGAAATAAAAGTATCTTTCCAGTGATCACCTGCTAATGCAAAACCTGGAATAACTGTCTTGAAAATAGAAATTTGATTTTTCACAGCGGATGAAATTCTATCAACAGTGTTTTGATATGTTTGGGGAAGAATACATCTAGCAAATCTGCTGCAATACAAAATCAAGTTTGTAATATCAGCTTATTTATCAAAATTGTGGCGACCAATATCCAAAAGATTTTGGGCAACACACAAAAATCCCTTATCCCTTATAATCGGAAATGTCGTAGATTACCAGCTATCCAATCCATCAAGTTATCATTTAACAGTTCCTTTTCTTTTTCCTTAACATTAGCTTTCTTCGGTTGCAGAACCTGAGTAATTTTCGTTTGGTTTAAAGTTTTTCCTGAACAAATGTGAGTTTGCAGAGCTTTCTTCCCATCTTTAGACTTTAATGTATATACTTTTTTGCATGAATTACAAGCAGCAAAACCATCAGCAGTCTTACCATTCTTATCAGCAATAAACGAAAATGTGTTCCAAATAATATTCTTTCCATGATGAGAAATACGATGGTAAGTGTTATTATAAACTAATGTTTGAACTCTATCTTTAGTAAACTCAGCCATTATAAATCAAGCTAGGAAATGAAATACAATAAACAATTTAGTTAATAGCAATTCCATTAATCATTCGAGATTGTAATGCAAAGTTATAAATGGGCTGGAACTGATATTTTCATATTTTTGGCAATTATAAATTTAAATTATTAAAAACATCGTTTAAATTTAAACCTATGCCTAAATAATATCAACATCAAGCCAAACATTCAGCTTAAACATGATCTTAAATTTCTTTTGTATATTATATAGCTAGCCTCTCCAGCTCACTTCAAATTCCAATGAAAAACATGGTTATTGTACATGAAATTAATACAATTAATAAATACGTCTCACTACAAACTATGTTTCTCGTTGGCCGTAGGCATTAGAAAACTAAGGCCAATGTTCCACAGGCTTTGTCTAGCATCAATGAGCTTCGTTTGCAATAGCAGACTCATAGACACGCTCAACCAGGGCTGCGTGTTGTGCACATGACACAGTATAAGCTTGTCCGGTTTACTGCTAATAACTGTTTCAGCAGCTACAGAGATCTACATTTTCAGAAAGTTTCGGATCTGTTTCGGATCAAATTTTTTTAAAAATTGTGTATAATGTAACTTTTATACATTGCACACATATTTATCTTTGAATGCCACTTTGAGTGTGTTAATAACCTTAATCTAAGTGAAATTTTGTTGTTTATACAACAGATTCCGTGTTATTCTTTCCAACAAATTATAAAATTATTGACGAATATTTCAAGCCTGAAAATGCGATTTATGTTAGCCATTGCATAAAGATAAAATTGTAAAGCAATGAAAAATCATTCGTTTGTATAAACTTGCAAGTGGAAAGGCAGAAAAAACACAGACAAGCAAGTTGCTGCAAACACTGCCAAATTTAATGATGCTAATATAATTATAAAAATCTCATGTAAGATGCACTGTAAGTAACTAGCAATGCCAAGATTAATTTAATTTTCAGAAGGTTCGTGATTATTATAATCACTAATACAAGAATTTTTTAGAGCAATACCTTTCGCATTGCAATGATAGAGCATTAACATATTAAATGTTGCTTTTATATAGTTTAAAAACTATTATATAACTTCAATGAAAAGTAAACTTCAAAATTAATATTTAACTCTCAAATTTAGCTTGAAAAAATAAATTTTTCTATCACGAATTTTAATACACTTTACTGCAATTTTTTTAATGTCTTGCAATATAAACTTTGGTATTGTACATTAGATTGCCATAGTTTGTGCTATTCTTGTTTTCATCGCCTTAGCTGCAATTTTGAAGAAAGTTTTATCTTGTTGTTTGAATCAACTAAAATACTCAATTTACAGTAACATTGCAACATGGTGATTTTTTGATTTGGTCATAAAATTATTAGGGTGTTAATACCATAAGAAACTCAATTGTTTAAACTCTATAAATATATTATGATTATAGTTGACAATTTTAGGAATTAGATTATTAAAAGCTTACAAATAAGCAAAAGAATGAATTTGTTGGAGTTTTGTCAGCGCAATTATCAATTTCCACTCATAATCAAAGTCAAGTCAATCAGAAACGGATTTGCTTCGTGTGTGTGAACAACTACAGATACAAAAGCAATCTATTTTAAACAAGATGGACATTAGTCGAATATTGCGGCGGCCCACGCCCAGCCAAAATCCTGTCATTTTATGCCCATTTTATGATCGTTGACAAAAATATTTCTTGATTTTTTTATGCTTGACCAAAATTGACTGTATTAGATTGTAGTACTAGAAGAGCATTTGATACTATTGTAATATTTCAAAATTTAACATTGATTTTTCAACACATTGATTTTATGTTATATAGGATTCATTACATTTGAGTTGACTTGCATGTACTACTGCGTAAGACGTCCTATTTTTGCAATACCTCAGTCCAAGCCCGACCTTATCCTCCTCGGTATATTGTATGCGTCCATTTTTGATCTCAAAGTAGTGTTGAAGCACTTAAAATTTTCTATATGCATTTGAAAAAAGCATAAATATATTTTAAATCAATTTTTATTTATTGTTATAATGCTTATTTACATTCGGATCCGTTTCGGATCGAAAACTATTTTTTTTTAAAAATTCGGATCGGAGTCTAAAATTTTGAATTTTGGATCCGATACAATTTCTGAGCCGCTAAAATAGTCTATAACCACTACCAACTTTCTTCAAACAAGGTGTTATAATGATGTTCATTTGGAGGTAAATGCTATTAATGATTAAATATATTTGGCACAGTAAAAATGGATTTAAAAATTTTACCCGACATTTTAAAGCTGTACTCGGAAAATTTTACCCGCAACCGCAAATACGGCAGGGTGAAAACGGGTATCAGTAGCTCTAGTTGAAAGCTATATAAATGCTCCCATTATGAATGCTTTGTTTAATAATAATAAGAATAATAATAATAATGACCCAAAGAAAGGTAGTGAGGCGAGCAACTTCAGGCCAATAATATGTCTGCCAACAA
>CABFPE010000648.1:26157-43002 GCA_900660155.1 Hofstenia miamia | reverse complement strand
ATATATATATATACGCTGTGTACTATGGGAATTTGAACACAGTGTCGAAAAAGCGTACACAGCATCGAAAATCGCATATCTTTTCAGCAAAAAAATATTCGTAAGGGCCTTTATCACTAAAATAAATAATTTATTAAAATATATAAATTTTTTTTTGAAATATACAAGCCTTTAAAAATTTGCATTAAAAACACGTACATCGACGCTGTATACCAAGTGCCGATTAAACTGTCAATCGTTCTATTGTAGAAATTTCTTTTTAATGGTTAATGCAGTTTTAGTTGTTTGAAATCATTAAATACATTTTACGCACTTGCTGCGATAACAAAGCAGTCCCAAATTATTTCCATTAACTCAAAAATTGGCTTATTTTTGTGTGAAAATTGAATTTTAAAAAATGTTTTGTTTTAGTAATGTCAGACGCTAAATTTTTCAGTGATTTAGACCTAGAGAGTTTAGCCCTTGATGATATTGATGGTCGTGTTAATCTAGCGAATAATAATTCAAATCTAATTGCTACGAAGAAATAAAAAAAACTCGCAAAAGGAAAAACATTCAAGGAAGACAGTGCTGTTCATTGTGCAACAAAAATTATTCAAATATGCGTGATCACTTTAACTACGCTCATAAGAATCTTCAGCAACATAAAAAATTTTTACAAGATTTTTATAGAACAAAGCACTTAAAATCTATTTATCAATGCAACAAATGTATGAAAAGATTCTGCAACACACGGCGCATATTGCGAATGGATGCAACAAAAATTGTATTATAAGAATTTTAAATTTAGCAGCGGTTTTTCATTTCCCAAAGAATTAAAACTAGCGATTCAGAATGCAAATACACCGAAAATTGCCCAAGAAACCCCCATGGAAGAATATTTTATATCGGATATTGTAGAGGATTACCTTGAGTCTAACTTAGAGTACCCCAAGTTGACCAATCAAGTCAAAAAATTTCAAATCCAAGCCAATAAAGGATATGCTAAAATTGTTGTGCTGTCAAACTAACATGCTAAAGGAACCAAAAAAGTTACCTTACCAGCCTCTATTCATTACTTAAAGAATAAAAAAATATTAAATCTGTAACAGTAAAGAACAATTTTACTTCAATAAAAAAATTCATAATATTGAGGATTGGCATTCTGTAATTGATAAGTTAAAATCAGCATATAATAAGGCTGCTGCTCGTGAATCACGAACATCAAAGGCAAAAAAATTCAAAAAATTCCTAACATTGAAACACTTGCTGAAATCGAAGGACATTTTTTAAAGGTAACCTTTTTTGTCAATTTATTTTAAATTTTTAATTCTTTAGGTACTAAGCACAAAAGAGCTTCCATTTAACCTTCAGCTTGGAATGAATTTTTTCATTCTGCAATTTCGACTTAACTTACGTCAATCATAAGTTTGATTATTATTAAAGATTTTGAAAAGTAGAAATTTTTAAGATAAATTACACTGAAAAATACTTTATGTTGCAAAAAGGCGATTACATTGAAACATCTCGGGGAAAGACAGGATATAAATATTCAGCTGTGATCAAAATTGATGACGATCAGACAGACCTCATTTCTAACATGATTGATTCTTATAAAGAACAATTTGCAGCACACCAAATTTTATTTTTTCTACGCCTAAAAATACGATTGAACATAATGTAAATAAATAAGTTAAGGATTCCATCCAGAAGTATTTTCCTAATTATAAAATGTTCCTTTTTACCCCAACATCAATAAAGAAAGCGAGGGAAACCCATATAGCAAATGATGCAACGCTCAGCCCTTCTAAGAAAAAAGCCCATTTTAGACAAACAGTGGCCAAAAATCATTACGTTGTTCCAGCTAAACTAATAGATTTGCTTGAATTTTATCGGTCAAAAATCACCCAAAATCGGCCTTCTACATCAACATTTTCAAGTGCAAGGAAGATAAATAACATTAACCATTAACGTTGTAACTGTTTGTGTTACTTTGATATTACAATAAAATGTTCGTTTTACATAATTTATTAATATATAACATACAGTAATAGGTATTGTACATTGCGTCGATAAATGTCTTTGACTTGTGTAAACAGCGTCGAATGCTGTACAGAGCGTGGATATAAAAATTTTGACAGGTGTACATAGCGTCGAAAAAACGTCCACAGCGTCGATCTATGTGTATGTATATATATTGAAGTAAGTTAATTTGCTTGAATTATATTTTTATCATTTACATTATGTTAGAACAACATTCTGACATTGTTCAAACAAGTGATAAGCTACAGGAGCTTTTGAACTCTTTTGGTGATTTAGAGCAACTGGAAAATGGATTCAACATATCTAATAATCTAAAGCTTGATTGTGCAAATTTAGTTTGCAAAATTAAGACAAAATTTAATTAATGTTTAGAGGTAAAGGATCTGTCAAAAAAGCAATTTGAGAAAATTTTCTCCAAAACATACATATAGTAAGAAATGGAAAGACAAGGACATTTTAAATCATTCAAAATTAATTCCAACCTAAAAAGTGGTTTCATGCAAATCTCTAAGCAATAAAGATGGTTCCTTAAACAAAAAGGAGTGTAGAAAGTTGGTTTCTAATGTCGAAAAATATATCAAAAATTTAGGTGAGACTGCACCCGCTATTGAAAATGTAATAATTAACAAAAATAATGACATGGATTTGATTTGTAAGTCAAGTGAAGTCTAAGAAACATATTAACGAGAAACATCAAGCCTATAGAAATTTGTGTAAAGACAAAAGTTATGAGATATGAAGCAATATAAAATCTACAGAAATATTCCATCGAATAGTTGTAAACAAGATCTAAGTTCATTTTTGAAATCTTTTGAAAAAATGAAAACATGTTCTCAAAAGTGGAAATACATTAATAATTTTTTGAAACCACATTCAAATGTTGAACCTGAATATCCATTAGATAAGAAAGAGAATCATGTGTACAATAAATTTGACATATCAAATTAATTTCATGAAGATTTCATAAAATTGGTAAAATTTAGTGGTCAGCAATATATCACGAATAAATTTGAGAAAAATAAAAATTTAAAGTTCAATGCAAGTTCATTTGCTTTTAGATATGTTTCCTTACATGTATTTCTAGATGCTTCAAAATGTTTAAGTATTAGAAAATCTAAAGGAACTTGTAACTATCTTATATGGCTTTGAAAAGAATCGCTAAGTGTCATAGCAAGACCTTTGTGTTTCTTATTTAATGAATGCAATAAATTCAACAAATATCCTCATGAACTAAAGGTTGAAAAAGTTATTCCAATCTATAAAAAAGGTATAAGTAACATTTCCCCAAACTACAGACCTATATCAATATTAACTGGAATTAATAAGATTTTCGAAAAAAATTTACTCGATCAGATTAGCTGGCATTTTAAAAAATACAACTAGTTTAATCAAAATCAGTTTGGATTTAGAAAACAGCTTCTACTATGAATGCTCTTTTGGATAAGGTAGAAGATTGGAGACAACTCACAGATAGAAAGGAAAGTGTATATATTCTTTCTTTAGACCTTGCAAAAGCATTCAATTCTATAGATCATGGAATATTGATTAAAAAATTGAAAGATACATACAACTTCGACCTTACTTCTTTTTCACTTATTGATGATTACTTAAATAATAGATATCAATTTGTGCAATTTAAAAATGAATCATCAAATCTTTTGAAAATTGAAAGTGGTGTTCCACAAGGTTCTGTTTTGGGACCTTTGTTGTTTAACATCTATATAAATGATATTTCAAATCACATAAATATAAAATGTATGCTATATGCAGATGAGACATTAATCTATACAGCAAACATCGATGAACTACAGTCCAATTTATATCTCATACATGACTACTATAACAAAAATATGATGTCTCTAAATATTGAAAGAACTACTTTTATGGAGATGAATAAATTAACAAAATACAAAACAAAGACAAAATTGTATCTTAACAACAAAGAAATAATGGAGCAACCAAGAATAAAATATTTAGTAGTGTTAATTGACAATCAACTAAAATTCAAAGATCATATAAATTCCTTAATTCAAAAAAATGGCTGGTACCAACAAGTTAATTAAAAAAATAACAGATTTATTACCAAGAAAATGGGTCGCAATGTTATTTAAGTCACTAGTTGTATCAAAATATACGTATTCTTGTTACTTGCTAACAAATCTATGTGAAAATTCTAAAAGAAAATTAAATAAGATTTTCAATTGGATGAACAAAATTATCAATAGCAATAATAATCGAATTAGAAGAAAATTGGCAAAAGATTATGTTATCATATCCAGATGATATCATGCAACAAAAGATCTTGGAAATATTTTATAAAATGAAAGATAACATTTCCCTAAAATATAATATTAGACGTGGTACATATCAATGCAAGAAATTTAGAAGCAAAATTATGAAGAATTCATTAATAAATATTGCATAAAATTATGGAATAAATTGGATAAAGATACTCGATCTGAAAAAAGTTTCAATTGTTTAAAAAGAAAGTGACATATTTTATCAAGAATTACTTCAATAAATACAAATAACTAAGTACATCATTCTACTATTACCAATGCTAAGCAAAACACTGTGCCGCATATAGAGAACTTTGCACTGTACATAAATTGTATCACTTTATCTAAATTCTAAAACAAAATTAAAAGGTCTTTAAAGAAAATTCAATATTAATGCATGTATCCAGAAATACACTAACCCTAGAGTTTTTAATATGCGAGTACATGTAGATATCTCAAATAAAAACGGATATAACATGTAGTCTATTTATATTAAAATCTTAATGTTTACTTAGTTATTCAATAACCTTTCCACAAAGTTTAACTAATGTCCATGGTAAGCACGTCAGCCCCTCTGCTTCCAGTATATTATTATATTAGTTGGCAACATAGTGATACACGAGTTGATTAACCATGGAAAACCACCCCTGTTATTAATATATTTGAACAAGTTTGTTGTGCTGTTCTTGTGTGCAAAACCTTGATAAATTGCGTTTTATTCTATATCATTTATTAGCAAACTAACTGTTAATATTGTGTGGAAACTGGGTCAAGACTATAAAAATGTTAATCTGATGCACTGAAAGCAAATTACATCAAATGCATCTTCACTTTCCAACTGCAATGGAGATCCACCTTGCAAATTTCTAGTTATTTAACGAAGCAAATAATGGTCACTTGTGGATAATAGGTGGTGGGTTTCCGCGGGACTTCGATGTACATGTATTGAAATTGTTGTAATATTTTTCAAATGTAAGATTAAAAAATATAACCATATTATACAAACTAAATAATTTATTGCTGAGGAAGACATGAAGTGTCACTTACAACCAAGTAAGGAACATTTGGAATGATCTTATACTTAGATGAGAACAATTTTTAAGAACTATTCGTAATAATCAGTGCTTAACTTATTTTAACTAACAATTTCAAGATTAGAAAATAGAAAATTTTAAAACACATTTGAAAACTACATGGATATACAACTCAAGCATCATAAATAAAAATAATTTGCACCGAAAAACAAATTCACAAAATAATAAAGTACAATGTACAAAGTAGAGTATGAATGGTTTTTATGATATACATTAGTTGAAATATGATATTTAAACAAATTTGGCAATGTTACTGGCCATTAAATGTGTTTCAATTTTAATTGAACTAAGCGCCTAAAAAATTAACACAAGTTGAACCATGCCTCGGTAATTAGTCAGATACATACTTTGTTATCAAACACAATCGTGTCTTAAATTGAAGGGTAGTATTTGACACAGACAACATCAAACATCTCAAAATGGAGACCTTATATTATGAAGGATATTATTTTCATATGCGTGATTCTTTTCAGAATTATCTGCAATGGCTATGGAGGAGTCAAAAACTAGGTCAGAACGCAAATTTACATTAAAATAATGTAATAAGAGAAAAATTAATATAGTAATCGTTTGGTAAAGTACATTACATATCTTTGATCATTGCAAAAATTAAGCATTAGCATAATTCATAAATCTTTACAGAACATTGATACTTTTCGGAATTGTTTTTTTTCTTAATTTTTCAGTTTTTGATATTTCAAAACAATGACTTTTTCATTGCTGTGTGTCAATATTAACACTTCAATCTAACAAAAATCGAAATAAATTGGTGGAATACTACTGTATGTGATACAAATTATTAGCAAAAACATCTAGTTCTATTCTTTCAAACAAAATAACGATACAAATTTACGAATTCCTAAACAATATGGACAAAATAATCTACTTTTTCTTCTTAGAATTTTGTTTATTAGACGATGAATTCTCAAGTTTACGTTTTTTAGACGTCGAAGTTATGTCTGGTTTTGTGCTCTTCTTTTTATCTTTCCGCTCACGCTCTTCGATTTCAGTGTTTTCGCGCTCAATGAGATTGATCAATGTATTGCAACGACGTTGCAATTCCGCAGCAGTTCTTGATTTCAAGAACCAGTCAAAGCGAAACTGTGGTGCATCACGACACGCGTTCCGAATTTCATCATAAACGTTTTCTCGATCAAATCCAAGACGATGCAGCATGCAAACCAAAAAGCGATCCTCTTCTTCGGTATAATTTTTTCCTTTATTTGTTCCATAAACTAACCGCAGTTGATAAAAAGGGTATTTGTAACGAGCCATTTTAGCATCAAGTGCCTTTCTTATACTAATACGTCGCTGTATCTTTTGTTCACCGCGTTCAATTTGGGCCATAATTTTCTCTAAATCTGTAAGCTCTTCTTTACGTTCCCAAAAAACCTTAGCATATCTCCTCACTTCTTCTGGGGATTTTCCTTCCACTTCTTGACAAATTGCATCAATATCATTTCTGCCATGTTTTTCATTCGCTTTAATATATTGCTGAAAATCTCTCTTACTCCAATTTGTAAAGCCCTGTGTTAACAACAATTCTTTCTCATCAAGCTCTGCTTCAGTAAAAGCTTGCGATTCGTCAATTTTCCGTTGTTCTTCTCTTTGGAAAGCCTCCGGATCATCTTTGTCTGCTAATAAAGGGACCTTATATCCAACAGTTTTTCTAAAATATAAAATTTCTTGATCTAAAAGTTCAAAAAGCCGGGGTGGGAAGAACTGGAAATCTTGAATTTGAGGTTGTTTAGGTGGTCTAGGCGCTTTTGGAATCTTTGGTTCACTTTGTATCCGCATTGCTTCTTTAAAATACTCATCAACTGCATAATTTGCCTTGCGCTCTCGCTTAGGAGGCTCAATCCATAACCTTCCAAAAGAACTTTTCTGCTTACCCCTCCAATTCTCTCCCTCAAAGACATATAAACTGGAGGCTTCACTATTATCAATTGTAAAATTTCGTAATTCACTTTCACCAACTTTGCTTAATTTTTCATTAAATTCCTGAGTCTTCTTTTTACCCTTTTCTAAAATAGCATCGATATCTTCATCTGTAATTTCACTATCTTTGCTTTTAAATATATGTTCAGCACCATGTCGAATCATTGTCATAACTTCGTCTTTATTAAGAGTCTTAGCAGCTTCTGTTAATCGTCCTTGTTGAATAACTAAACCATCAAGTCGTAGTTTCATTTCAGCACGCTCAATGATACGTTCTTCAACTGTATGCTCAGTGATAAATTTATACACAATTACCTGCTTTTTCTGACCAATACGATGTGCTCGATCTTGAGCCTGTAGATCAACTTGTGGATTCCAATCAGAGTCATACATGATTACAATATCTGCAGTAGCTAAATTAATACCCAGACCACCCGCTCTTGTTGAGAGAATAAAGATGAACTTTTCAGAATTGGGTGCATTGAAAGCGTTTATTGAATTTTGCCGATCTTCATGAGGTGTATTACCATCCAATCGACAATATCTATATCCAGTTAAAAAGAAGTAATCCTCTAAAATATCCAACACACGCGTCATCTGGGAAAACAATAACACACGCGAACCTTGCTTTTGCAACCGAGGAAGAAGTTTATGTAATATTGCTAATTTGCCACAGTTTTCATAAAGATGTTTATCAGTGGTGTATGGGGGTCCTGGTTCAGCACCATCAAACAAATACGGATGATTGCAGCACTTACGCAATTGCATTAAAATATTCAACAAGCGCATCTTATCTGGTTTACCAGCACCATTTATTACGTCAATGTCCTTCATAAGTATCTTAGTGTACCAATCTCTTTGCATTCCACTTAAACCAACATATATTTTAACTTCTTGCTTGGGTAAAAGACTTTTCTCTACATCTGCTTTAATTCTTCGCAGAAGGAATGGTCTCAGGACTTCATGGAGACGCTTAACAATAGACATATCACCCAGAACATCATTTGTCTGGAACCACTCATCGAAATCATCAGAAGAATTGAACACATCAGGTAACAGAAAATTAAGCAGAGCCCAAAGTTCATGTAAATTATTCTGAAGAGGAGTTCCTAAATTTAAAGAAATGAAATTTAAAAAAATTCATTGCGATTAAGAAAAGGAAATTTAATATTATAATTATACAAGGAAATATTTGAAATTTACAAATAAAAATATACAAAGTAAAATATAAAAAGCAACGCTAGGTGGATAAAATTTAGTAAAACTTTTGACATACATCATTCCCAATCGTTAAGTACGCAAAATTATTATAATTTCGTCAAAAAACAATTCTTATTTTCAGGCTAATTTCAAAAATGAAACAAAAACCATTGTTAGACTAGTCACTACTTCAAATATCCGAAGATTTTGCAATGAGCCACGCGATTGGTATTAAGGGTCACCTATGTAATAAGTCACAAACTAATCGAAATGTTAAAAATGCTTTTTATTGATAAGAAAAAGTAAATGCCATAACGCATAACGTAATAAAACAGGCTAGTAATGCAAAAATGCAATATATATATATATATATATATATATATATATTCTATAGGTGATTTGGAAAATAAGGGATGATTAAAAACATTTTATTTATTTATTCTCTTCCTAAAGTACAAATTTAAAGACGCTATTGTTTTTGGGTCTA
Source organism: Hofstenia miamia (assembly GCA_900660155.1). Lineage (NCBI taxonomy): Eukaryota > Metazoa > Xenacoelomorpha > Acoela > Hofsteniidae > Hofstenia > Hofstenia miamia. The sequence continues at coordinate 33,982 of CABFPE010000648.1, read as the reverse complement.
TATTTCCATGTATACAGTTCCATTATAAAGACGGAGGGTTAAAAATAATGAAAACGACATTCATATTTAAATGGATACAATAATACGGTGTAAAATAAAAAATTACCTGTGAGCAAAAGTCTATTGGTGGAACGGAATTCCCGCACGAAAGTAGAAAGTTTGGATTTTTCGTTTTTTAGGCGATGAGCTTCGTCAACAATAAGAAAGCGCCAGTTAAATTTCCTCAACACTGCCTTTTCCAAAAGAACCATTTCATAAGATGTAACCACGACATCCCATTCACCTATAATGAAAGCTGAAATGATATCTAACCCTATTAGCATAGTACAATTATTGACAGCTTAAATAAATATAACTTTTCTTTAAGAATCACGTAATACTAAAACTTTCATCATTAGACATATAATTGAAAATTACAAAGAGACCACAGTTGTAAATATAATAAACCCAGATGGATATCAATTTAGGTGATGATTAGGGCCAGTAAAAGTTAATAAAATCACAATGTTTTTCTGCCAAATATATTACAAAATTTGTTTCGACTTGAAAAACTTGCAATTATTTAGAGTTATTGTAAGTCCAAAAAAGTAAAAAATATTTTATTAAGACAAAATGTCATTTTTAGGTCAAAATATGGTTAAAATCAACTATTTAATTGTAAATTTCTTTATCTATTGTGAAAATACTTATCAACATTTGAATTCAAAATAAACTAGATGGTGTAATGCCATTCTTGAATAAAGTTTTCAAACCTCCCATCCATTTAGCAAAAAACAGTCGGTCTATTGAAAACTTTAAACATTATACTTTGTTATTTGTAAACAGTACTTTATAACACATTTTAAGCAACACATACTTAGTCGTTTAAAAGTTATCATTAGAGCAAAATATGTCAAAATTTCTTAGTTTTTTGGTCAAGATTTGTGGTGAACATACTAAATTTTTTGATCAAAAACTAATCGCCTTGTGATTATGATTGAATTAGAAAATTGAAAAAATCTAACCGGGTAAAATATCTTCTTGAATAACTCGTTTTCGCTCTTCTTGCAAACCAATTAAGCATACAGGTTTAATTGATGGGCACCACCTCTGGAATTCATTCATCCAATTTTGCAATGTTGACTTCGGACAAATAACAATATGAGGACTGGCAATGTTCTTGAAATGTTTCATATACCCCAATAGAGAGATTGTTTGCAGTGTTTTTCCGAGACCCATTTCATCCGCAAGGATACCTAAAAATGATAGTAAAAGAACGTTACATAGAAACTGCTAGATCATAAAAAAACTTTAGAATATTTCTTTTAAAAAGAAAGTGTAAATTAAACTGTACATACCATTTATCCCATTTTCATATAATGAAATTAACCAGTTCAATCCACGTATTTGATAGTCACGCATTTCACCATTCTTTATGTAACTGGGCGATGAGTCAAACCGCACGTAGTTGGTGGAAGCAGACGACTGATTTTGAATTATTTCACTATCTTCTTCTTCCTCAGTTTTACGATGTCGGAAATCTCCAGCATTTCCACTGCGCTTATGAGTTTGCAAGAGAGACTTTTTCTTTAATTTTAATGGTGAAGAAGGTGTTTTTGAGCTAGGCTGATTAATGAAATGAGTGAAAATCTCAGTTTGTTTTAATAAAAACTCAAATCTACTCGCTCGGTCACGATCTAGTTCTTGTTGATAGGTATCAATGCCGTCATTTGAATTCTCGGAACTAGAGACTTTTGAGGAGTTTCGCGAAGAATCATACTGCAAAACTGTGGTCATCCCACTAAAATTTTAAAAGCACTTATTCTTAAAACCAGTTATGTAAAGTGGCTAGAAAACGTGTCATATTTTCAATACATAAAATTAATTATGTGTTTGCATGAAATCTGGCATGAGCCAGCCATGAATAATGTCAAGTCAACTATACGATTGCGAAATTAGTACCTTATAATACTAAACATCAATGGGTATTGCAAACCTTTAGCGAAGAGGTTAATAGGATATATTGTGTTTTGTGATGATATTTTTAATCAAAATGACGTAAGACTTGTCAAATTAATTCTTGTTTATATTTTCTTACGGCATATCAACAACGTACATATACATGTTTAGCTAGTTTAGTTCAGAATCATATTTCGAAAAATAAACATGATTGGGGTTTTTCAATTGCAAACAAGGCGCAGGTATAGAATAGGGTGCACGCGGTCAAAATAAACATTAATATAGGGTAAAAAACAATAATAAATGCAATAACATACGTAAAAAGTGTAAAAATAATGTATAGACAGATAACTTTGTATAATTAGCCAAATTCGCAGCACACGATAACATGCGATATATATTTAAGGACAATATCACAAAACTTGGAATTCACAAAAAATTATTGACTATTGTTAAAAAAATTGCATGATATAAAAGTACATTTATACAAATCTATGCATTTTTAGTATAAATCAAGTCCTTACTATGAGTGAAATTTCCAAATACATTGTTGAAAAACAAATACATTAATTTCGATTATTCAATTTGTTTTACTCGTATTATTATAACAACTAATATAGATGGTGTAGAATCGCGGGCTGGAATTATAATTACACTAGCTAACTCATTGACACGGCAAAAGGTTGATAGAGCGACCTCATAAGAACAGCCCGATTCTATTAAATTAACAGAGAAATTCTTAAAACAAACATCGGTAATTCATCCAAGTAACTACTACTTTTTAGGTAAATTCCAAGATGACCAATTCGTATGGCTTCCAGAGGAAGTCCTATCCAAAAGGAGAAGTGCTTAACCTTATGGAATGGTGCTACCTTAAGTAGCGTGCACACTTACAACTTTGCGCGCAACCTATCTTGANAAAGTTGTAAGTGTGTACGCGATTCCAACTTTGCGCGCAACCTAATTTGAGAAGTTAAATTGGTTCTACTTTTGCGCGCAACCTTTCGTGATTTAATGAGGCGCACAAGAAAAGTTGTAAGTGTGTACGCGATTCCAACTTTGCTGTGAACTTTTAATTCAATAATCTATTTCTGAGAAGTGCAAAATTTAAATTTTGTAACAAACTACTTTTCTTTAATAAAAATATAATTACAAATGAAGAACATTATTGTAATTAATTAACAGATGATATAATTATTATATTATAATAACAATTTTAAAATTATTGTTATTAATTTTCTAAAATATTTTTTACTTTTGCATCCCATAATCTTCCTGTGTTTCAATAATTGTAGTATTCATTCATTCTTGTATGCAGCGTTTGGCGCACTCGCACAACGTACCCTCTGACGCATAGTTTTAATTACTCATTGTTTACTTTTCGAATATAGTAAGAATCAGGGGTGCCGTTTATGGTATGGCCATATATTGTAAGGCGAAATTTTTTAGCAGCCCATAATGGCCATATTTTAACTTTCGTCCATATGTTATGGCCATTATGTAAAATATGGTGAATGACGGTGACGAAATATACGTAGAACACATGTGGTAATACGTAATGCCAATTAAATGTAGTGATTTCTAATATTTAATAACATAAATAACAAATTGCAAGCTGCAATTAAAAGACAACCATTTTTCTGTAATATGAAATTGTAATGATATCACAAGGAAAAGCAATTCTTTATCATTCTATATCATCAGCATATTCAATTTTGAAACATATCTCACTTCAAATTTCAATCAAAGTTTTTAAACATCACAATTTCTTTAGTTTAAATTTTCAAATAGTAATAACTTGCTAATAACATACAATTAATGTGGTTTAGACAAATATTAATCGATTTTTTAAAATCGTTTATACTGCAAATGTTATAAAAAGCACAAGGTGCTTTCAAAACTATGTCTTTTTCCTTCAGACTGCTTCATTGTATGGGTTGTAATGTAATTTACTGATAAATTTAATTAATAAAAATTGCAATACATATAATTCAACTAAAAAGTTGTGCGCAAAGTTGTAAGTGTGTACGCAAAATATTTTTGTTGTGAACCTTATAATTACCCAAAAAGTTGTGCGCAAAGTTGTAGGTGTGCACGCTACTTTAGATGTCTCACAATTTATTATCTATCTCGAAAAATAATAAACATCTCATTTTCATTGTTATCTCTCAGCTCACTAAATAATAGCATGTAGTTACCATGCATTCGTGCTAACCAACGGTATAATATTATCACAGTGTAATCGGTTATAGGTGCATGTACGGGTTGCATATAGAACGAGAGATTTATTATTTCCTCATACGTATCCGTAACTTAAATGGTCCACAATTTGGGATAGGTGATCTGAAAGATCTCTAGAAGCTACGTGTCGCCTCGGTACTTTGAGGAAAGTACTCCCAAATTGTCGCCTTAACTTACACAATTATTTGCATATCCAAAAACAAGTAAGTAAAATTAGAAAAGGTAAACGGTAATTGAAGCTAGATAAAATCTATTAACCAATTTCGACATCGTTGCTCAATTTATACAATTCAAATTATAACCTGTCTTTGTTTACAACCAGATAGTCACGTCATATTTTTCCCTCGCAATTTAATTTGAGCAATAATATTATGAAGCACCCAATCGAGGGGACATGAAGTAATTTTCGAAAACTAAAATCGAAATAAGGAGATACGTCATACTGATGTCATTAGAAATTTAAAGATAAATAATAATCACGAAATGTCCCCGAGTGACTCTACAATGGCGCTTTGTACATAAAAATCTTATTCACGGTGTCTTGTACTTATGTGCCCACATTAAAAAAATACAAATCACATTATTTAAGTCAATGGCTACCTTTAAAAATATCTGAATTAAATCAATCTCCTTATTCTATTGCACCTCTTTGAAGAAAATGTTGACTACAATAAAACAACAGATTTAAATGTCAAAACGAGATTTTTCATAAAATCTACTAAGCAATGAGGATTTGTTAAGTAAAACAATTAAAGAACTCATTATTTGACAAAATTGGCACACTGATTGCTTTAGACTTATGCGAAGATAAATTACGGGTTGTTAAGTGCAAAACAAGTGAAATGACCCTGCTTTTGTTAATAGCTTTAAGAAGAATCAGATAATCGACCTGGCAAAACATTGATCAATGATAACAAAGCTAAGAGCACGATATATCATCCCTAGACATGGAAGCAAGCGACTAATAAGAAATGAAGATATTGGACAAGGATGAAAACAATAAATTAGTCCCAAAATTACCAAATTGCTGACACTAATATACAAAATAAGCGTTAATTCCTAAAACTACCACAATATTGGCATTGCTGAACTTACAAAATATAATTGGCGAATCCAAAGTATTTATAAATTATCTTCATCCGGATGCAATATGCAAATAATATTTTTGTAATATAGCAGTGCTTAATTTCATTTATATCTTATGCACTTTTTGTATGTATATATATTTATATTGTCTTTGTAAACTAGTTTGTAGAATATAAAATATTTATTTTTTGCAATAAATTTGCTTTGACTCTATTGAAAGATGCCGTTAACAAATTTAAATAACTCACTTTCACAGAATATGAAATTACCCTGTCTAACATGCGGATTACATGCGAGATTAATACGCAGGATGAGGTTGCCGTTTAACTGTTTACAAACTATTACATAAAGCCAGCTCAATTTCAAAAGCTTCAGAATTTGTTGGGAAGCCATTGGAAAGATTTCATTGGGACTCTTACGCTACTAACAGGTCTATGAACAATAAGAATTCAAACAAAATCCAAAATAGAGTTACAAATTCTATAGGACAAAAGGGATTATCTGGAGTTTGTCAACCCAACAATTCACACCTTAGCAAATGTCACCCTAACTGAATACAATAAAATATTTCTATTCCTTCTTCACCCTACTCCTTAAATACAATAATTATTAATCGTATTTAACTCTATCGCTCATCAGATTTTTTATTTTTAACCCACAACCCAATATTTTATAGACAAAAACCCGAAACGCAAGCACAATTTGATGTTTGCTAAACCTAAAACCTAACCTCTAAACCTAATGCAAACTCAAAACCCAAAAATAGAATATATCACCGCTCTGAACTTTGCAGTGATATCTTCAAGTGACCCGACAACACTGTCTTTAAATTTGTATTACTGTACAAAAACAACTATGCTAAAATAAAAACACATATTTCTATATATAAGACAATAATTAATAAAAAGATAACAATAATTATTAATATTATTAACTAGTAATAAATATTCATTGTTTGTATTTTATTAGCAACGGTTTTTGGGAAGGACTATGGTTGACAACATGTGAAAACACAATATATAGTTCTTGGCGAAGGTATAGAATTGGGTGCACACGGAACGCGCGTACAAAATAGACACTAATATAGGGTAAAAAATGATAAGAAATGCAATGACATACGTAAAAAGTTTTGAAAATAATAAATTTGTACACCGAATTCGTAGTACGCGGTAACACGCGATAGCACGCATTACATATTTAAGGACAATAGCATGAAAAATTATTATTTATTATTGAACAAAATGCAAGATGTATAATTATATTTATGCAAATCTATACATTTTAACTTAAATCAATCCTTACGCCTTACATTAGGTTATATTTAATTTGTATTGCTTGTATTATTATAACAACTAATAATTATAGATGAAGCTTTGTACATAAAAATCTTATTTATGGAGTCCTGTACTTATGTGTATTGACCACATTATTTAAGGCAATCGCTACCTCTGAATTTAATCAATCTCCTTATGCTATTGCACCTCTTTTCATTGAGTAACACATAATTGCCAAATCGATTGCTTTGCAATAATGTGAGGATGAACTACATGCAGCTAGAAGCAACACAAGTGAAATTATCATACTTTTGATAATAGCTTTATGAAGAATCAGTTAACCGAAACTATAAACGTAAACTAAAAAGGCGATTTCACGTTTTAAATCAATTTGCATTTAACGGGTTCTTACACTACATGCTTCAATTATAAAAGGCCCTATGTTGAGTCCTATATAAATGTTCAATTAAGTATGAAAATATATTATTTTATACGTTATATTTAATGCATATAACACAATGAGTAAATTTATTTAAATTTTCAATAACAATTGCATATCGAAAGGTCCGTGGTAATTGGAACCAACCGATACTGTACATTCGCACTACAAAAATATATTTATAACTATGTCCGCATGTATATTTATGCATTAAAAATTTACACGGTTACTTTAGCTATATCATTAATAATATTAATAATAATAATAATAATAATAATAATAAAGATCAGTTGTTGATAGACCAGGCAGTGGTGGAGAATTGCAGAAGAAGGAAGACAAACTTGGCAATGGCATGGATAGACTACAGGAAGGCATATGACAGCATTTCACATGAGTGGGTATTGAAGACGTTAGAGGCTAATGGAGTTTCACAGAAATGGGTTGAGTTTCTAGAGAGGGAGATGGGAAAGTGGCAGACTGAGATAGACGGGCATAGGTTGAGGTTTAGATGGGGTATATTCCAGGGAGACAGCTTAGCGCCACTACTGTTTGTAGTTAGCTTAATACCTATAACAGAACGGATAAAGGAGACAGGCATAGGGTATAAGATGGAGAAGAATGGTAGAGCAGTGAGTCACCTATGGTACATGGACGACCTGATGATGTACGCTAGTTCAAGGAAGATGTTGCAGGAGCAAGTGGAGACATTGGAGAAGGCAATCAGAGATTCAGGGTTGGAGTTTGGATTAGGAAAGTGTGCAGCAGTGACAATGACTAGAGGCAAGTGTGTGGACGGGGAGGGTTTGAGGACAAGCAGTGGGGATAAGATTGAGGAAGTCAAGGAGGG
>CABFPE010000648.1:9111-19208 GCA_900660155.1 Hofstenia miamia | reverse complement strand
AAATACAACGGTAAAGATGGCAGTTAAGAGTAGACAAAGTCTATTGAACATTTGCTACAGTTGTCTCAGTTTATATAGAAAAATTGTTTCATTACCTGCCTTTGTTTACAACTTTTTGATAGCAACGTAGTTTAACATGATCAATCTTAAATTCCCTCGCAAAATTAAATTTGAGCAAAATAAAAGCAGCAACGAGGGGACATCAGTTAAACAATAACAAACTAAAATCGAAATTAATCGATACGTCATGGTGATGTAATAATACAAAGATATAATCGAAAGAATAAAATCAACAGAATCCCCGAGCGAATAAAATCAACAGAATCCCCGAGCGACTCTACACTGTTGTTTAAGATCTGGCAACAATTCAGGAGGAAACTGCACTGGGTCTAGGGCAACAAATAGCTCTTTAATGGTGACAGCCCAAATTGTGGCCACTTTAGGTTACAGTTATGTGTGGGGAATAACATCTTTTATTCAATCCATTCATACATGCACTTAATTTAACACCTTGCAAATATACTATGCTGTTGGCAAATGTGAATGCACAGCAATTATGTGCTTGTTGTTTATTATTTATTTACATTAGCTGAGATAAGAGAACTCTGAGATAAATTGTTTATTCAGCTAGAAATTAATACTTGAGACACACAATTAGCACCTTGGCAAGTAAGGATGGCATCAAACATTTGGCTTTGGCATGATGCTATGTGAGTTAGTCGCTGTTGGAGTTCTTTTTGAAATGTAATTTCTTTATTTGTTAGGAAAAATTGGTGAACCACCAATGTAACTGTTCTGTTGGAATGTGGGTCACTCTCTGCTATGGTAGACTTTGCAACCTTCAAACTAAACTCTTGAGTTACACAGTACTGCTAGAGTAGGCTGAGCTACCCTGCAATTCTACATGGTGACCCTGACATGATTCTGGACAAATTAAGGTGTCAGTTAAACTCTCTACTCAATTCTTTTGAAGTTGCTGAAGTGGTCACTTGATTTCCCTGCCTGGTGACTGTGACAGAGGGCTGAGCTGTTACTGTTTTAATATCATACTTGGTTTTGTTCTTTTTATTTTGGTGTGAGCCTGCTGGGATAGTTGTTTCCTCTTTCTGTGAATCAACTTCACTACCAATTGTTACATAACTCTGGCTCTTATGTTATTTTTACTGCAGCTCTGTGCTTCGAAGCTGCCACCAAGCACCTAATGTTATTCTTACTTGTTTTGGTTGTTACTTTGTTGTAGTCTTGTTCTTCTAGAATTTGGATTTAATACTGTACCCTACACTGTGCTGTTACTGTTATTAGTTTTGTTTCTCAAAACCTGGATGGAATCCCTCTCAGATTGTTGGAATTGTTTTCTGAATTTTTCTTACTGTTTTTCTTGTTGTTTCTTTTGATAAATGGAATTTAGTGTTTTTTCTCATAATCGTACTCCCACTCAGAATCTCCCCCATGTGAGCATTAGCAGCCTGAACATTGCTCCTCACACCTTCAGAATAAGTTCTATTGCTTCTCCCTTGTTGTTTGATCCTTACTTCATTCATCCACAGATGCTGCCATCCCCAAACCCTTAAAATACTGAAATTGATCAACTTTGTGCTGCCCTGGCCAAAGAAACTGGTTGACACCTTGTTTGTGAGCAACACTTAGATTCACTTCAAGTTGAAATGCAAGAGCATGCCCAAGACGCTCAACTGAGAGAGTACCATTTCATTGATTTGATTACTGCCCTGGAGATCCAACTCCANACTTTGCAACCTTCAAACTAAACTCTTGAGTTACACAGTACTGCTAGAGTAGGCTGAGCTACCCTGCAATTCTACATGGTGACCCTGACATGATTCTGGACAAATTAAGGTGTCAGTTAAACTCTCTACTCAATTCTTTTGAAGTTGCTGAAGTGGTCACTTGATTTCCCTGCCTGGTGACTGTGACAGAGGGCTGAGCTGTTACTGTTTTAATATCATACTTGGTTTTGTTCTTTTTATTTTGGTGTGAGCCTGCTGGGATAGTTGTTTCCTCTTTCTGTGAATCAACTTCACTACCAATTGTTACATAACTCTGGCTCTTATGTTATTTTTACTGCAGCTCTGTGCTTCGAAGCTGCCACCAAGCACCCAATGTTATTCTTACTTGTTTTGGTTGTTACTTTGTTGTAGTCTTGTTCTTCTAGAATTTGGATTTAATACTGTACCCTACACTGTGCTGTTACTGTTATTAGTTTTGTTTCTCAAAACCTGGATGGAATCCCTCTCAGATTGTTGGAATTGTTTTCTGAATTTTTCTTACTGTTTTTCTTGTTGTTTCTTTTGATAAATGGAATTTAGTGTTTTTTCTCATAATCGTACTCCCACTCAGAATCTCCCCCATGTGAGCATTAGCAGCCTGAACATTGCTCCTCACACCTTCAGAATAAGTTCTATTGCTTCTCCCTTGTTGTTTGATCCTTACTTCATTCATCCACAGATGCTGCCATCCCCAAACCCTTAAAATACTGAAATTGATCAACTTTGTGCTGCCCTGGCCAAAGAAACTGGTTGACACCTTGTTTGTGAGCAACACTTAGATTCACTTCAAGTTGAAATGCAAGAGCATGCCCAAGACGCTCAACTGAGAGAGTACCATTTCATTGATTTGATTACTGCCCTGGAGATCCAACTCCAGACCTTGGCAATGCCTTTGCCTTCTTCTCCACTGTGCCCAAACACCCAGCCTCATTCATTACCTCCACAGTCAAGCCCTTCCAAGTATGTCACTCACTGTGTTCTACAGGATGCATTGGACAATTTCTCTGAAAAATTGTCAGAGCAAATTTCCAAAATGATTTCTACTCACCTCCTGAGCAGCCCCATTGTCTCTACTTCTACAGCAATTACACCACAATTTGTTACCCCTGTTACCAACTTCACAACTGGAGAGCATACTTTCACACAGTCAGTTTTGACTCAGGTTCCCACATTAAGCACAATTGCTGCTCAACTTTCATCTGTGCTTAGTGTGACAATTTCACCTCCTGCACCTGTAAATAACAGTGTTATCCTCACTGGTGTGACTCCATCTACTCCACTGCAGCCATGTGATCTTTCCACATCTGCTTTTAAGAGTGGCCCTTGCTTTACTCAGTCAATTCTACCTACAACTGCCACTGGAGCAGATACAGCTAACTTATTCAACTGTCACTCAATATTACAGAAATTTACTGGAAAGATTGATGAGATCTCTCAATCTTTTGAAGAGTGGTTTTTTCTCTTCAAGCTAACCATGCAGCAGTACAAAGCTACTCAAGAAGCCACCATCACTCAATTCCTGACCTACCTTCAAGGAATTGCATATAATCAGTACATGATGTTAGATCAAGATGTGAAGACTAGTTATCCACTTCTCATCAGATATTTTGAGGACCATTATAAGGCTCCCCACATCAACCATCAGTACAAGACAATACTTTGTGATCTCTTATTCAAAAAAGGTGATGATATTCACATGCACATCACACAAGTTGAGAGGCTTCTTTGTCTAAGTAAACTCACTCCTGAATATTTGAATCATGACCTCTTTTCCTACATCTGCTGAGGCTTCCCACCTAACATCCAAAGTTGCCTTGAGCTTAAGTGCAACTCTGAGGGTGATCTTAGTGTAATTATCTGTAAAGCTATAAGTATCATATACATGCTGCATAATACTAGTCATATTGATAAGGACGCTGGAGACCTGAAAGCTTCTGTATGACATAATTTTGGGAAACAATTTTCTTGATCAGAACTCATGCATCATTGATTATGGTAACAACTCCATCTCTATCAGAGAAAGTGAACATTGGCAAGAGCTCACTACCATCCCTAGGAAAGACATCTCTTTGAGTTTTGTTGAGCATGTGGTTGTGGAGCCCCATCATTTGCAACACATTCCTGTCACCCCTGATTCCACATATACTGGGGATGTCATGATCTCTGGGTTCAAGGGAAAATGCTTCTGTGGAATCAATTTTTCACCTGATCTCTGTCTAGTTTCAAAAGGAAAAACATGTGTTACTGTCTTAAATAGTTCTGATTCCCTGGTTACAATAGATCTGTCCCAGCCCAGTTAAGGCTCATTGCAAATCTGGTTTGTCTTGAATTTTAGGCTGCTGCCTGTTAAGCAATTCTAACAGCTATATATGATTTGGAGGAGCCAAGTGACAATGTGAGGATCCCTCTCATTAATGAGTGAATGCATTTGCATCTCATCCCATCTGCTCAGACAGCATTATAAGGTCTTTAATTATGGTTTGATCAGCATTGTCCAGGCTGTTGGAGAACAGCACACCATTGAAGCTAAGAATGATCATCCAATTCACTTGTCTGTAAGAAGAGTACCAGAGAACCTTCAGGAAGAGTATGAAATAATCCTAAGCAACCTCATAGAAAGTGGCATTATTCAAGCTAGCAATAGCCCTTACATGGCTCCTATGGTCTTCATTAAGCAGGGCAACAAGTACCACCTCTGCATTGATTTTAGAAAGCTTAATGACGTTACTGTAAAAGATGCATACCCATTCCTGGGCATCAAGAATCTTCTCTATGATGCTAGTTGTTACAAGTTGTTCAGCTGCCTTGACCTGTGCAAGGCCTACTGGCAGGTTCCAATAAAGCCCTTCAACATTTCAAAGACTGTCTTTATAACTCCCTACAGCCTCTTTGAATGGAAGTATATGGCTTTCAGGCTCTGCAATGCCCCTGTGACTTTCCAGCACTACATTACCCATGTACTTAGAAATGGTGCCAATGTATTTGAACCTGGCATAACAGCCTATATGGACAATATTCTCATCACTGGTAATTCTTTCTCAGAGCACTTGAAAAGGCTTGGACGCACCCTCAGCTTGTTATATGAGTCTGGTCTTTGAGTCAATGAAAATAAATGCTCTCTGTTACAGCCTCACATTACTTTTCTCAGAAGAATTCTTGAACCTGGTCATATCTCCATTAAGAATGATGCAAAAGACCACCTCAACAAGATAAAAACTCCCTGTTCTCATAGAGATGTACAACAGCTCATGGGATTCCTGAATTATTATGGTGCCTTGATTTCAGAGTTAGCTAATAAAATGAAAAACATCTCCAACCTATTTCAGTGCAACATTGAATTTAAGTAGAGCTGGAGTGAGCAGGAAGAGCTTGATAATGTTAAGAGAGAACTTAGGAAAATTCCCAGCTTAAATACACCAGACTATTCAAAAGAAATTCTGATCAATTGTGACGCCAGTTCTATTGCTATCAGCAGTGTAATTAGCCAGATAATTGATGGGAAAGAGAGCCCCATCCAGTATTTCAGTTGCAAGCTCTGCAATGCTGAGCTAAATTATGGCATGACCAAGTCAGAGATGCTTGCCTTAGTTGAGAGTTTGAAAAAGTTCCATTTCTTCATTTTGGGCCACCAGTTTACTGTACACTACAACAACTCAGCACTGGCATGGCTAAAGAAGTTTTCTGGGGACAAATCTAACATTGTCATCCAATGGATAGAGTACTTAAATGATTTTACCTTTTCTATTAAACATCATCCAGGAATACTGCATAACAATGCAGCTTATTGGACTGCTCTCCCAAGCTATAAGTGCAACCTCTGGAAGCTGCCCAGAGAGAAAACACTGTTAAGATTTATCCCATTCAGTAATTATGAGTGTCTGCCTGAGATCAACACAGACCAGAATGGAAATGAGATCCTCCCCATTTTGGTGAAGGAAGAAATTACTGAAATGGAAATTATGCATCACCAACGTCATGATAAAGTATTAAGTGAGATCATTGCCAAGCTGAACAATGACAACTATATACTCAGCACCATCACTAACAGATATTTCCAGCACTATAACTGGAATCTTATAGATGTAGGCCTACTCTATACACATAGCTGAAAATAGTCAACTAGCAGTTTCTGAGTATTTTCACAGAGATTATTATAGAAGATTCATGAGAAAGGCCATCTAAGCATCATTCAAACCAAGTGAACATTTAATGCGAGATGTGTTACCATTGGTATCAGAGCTGCTGTGCAAGACATCATCAACAAATGCACCACTTGTTTGTTGCAGGGAGCCAGACATTTTCCAGAGCATTGAGCTGAGCTGCACAGCAGAACATACAAACAAAGTCATCCATATGGATATAGAGAAACTCTCTAGTGATGAGGCAGGATACCAGTATCTCCTCATTCTAATTGACCACTTTACTAAATACACTCAATTCATCCCCCTTGACAGCACCACCACCAAGGCTATTGTGAAGAAATTGGTCAAGGAATAGGTCCTCAAGTTTGGTCCCTTGGAGCACCTAATTTCAAATCACAACCCTCAATTTGAAAACCATCTCATGGAAACCTTAATGAAGGAGCTCAAAATACTACATGAATTTACCACTCTGTACTATCCACAGTCTAATGGAGTCATTGAGTGACTTAATCATACTGTCATCATCTGAGTTGCCATTGCCTGAGCAGCCAGCTGGAATTAGAAACCTGTCATAGAGGCAGTGGAGTATTTTTATAACACCATGTGCATACAACTACTAAGGTTAGTCCTTTTAAGGAAATGTTTGGCCAAGAGGCAAGTATGCCCCTTTCAATTATGTTTCCAGATTATAACAAGCCTACATTAGAGATTTTTGTGAATCATATGTTACATGAACTTCAAAAAGTACATCTAACTAATCTGTTGGAATACTAATCAATCTGCTATCCATCAAAAGCAGAATTTCAATTGCAATTTGTATGGTGAAACTCACAAGATTGGGGACAAAGTTTTTGCATATTTTCCTTGCCAGATTACTCATGCAAGGCCCATTTACTGTCACAAAGGTGTTAGATCACCATTGATACCTATTAAATAATGGGAGAGTCACTCACTTTCAATGACTCAAACAAACTATTAAGGATATTAGCAATGTTGTCATCAACCCTAATAGTGAATTTTCACTTGTCAACAAAGGAGTAAATGAACTTGAGAATTATACTAACCTCACTGAATGTGAGGAGGATGACCTCTCTGAGGTTGATTATGATACTAATCCTGGTAATAGTAGCAACATTACTGCTACTTGTAAAGCTAGGGACCAAGAGTACCTAGATCACTTAAATACCCAAGATTGGGAACTTAATTAATCTTTCTGTTTAGGAAACTAAGCCATATCAGATGAAAAGAACCAAAAATCAGCCATCCAGAAGGAGACCAGTGAGGCAAAGACACAACCCCTATGATGAATGAAGCTGAGAGGACACCCCTCACTGAGCAGAGAGAGCATATCCTACAAGAGAGGAAGGACGCAGGAGGACCATGCGACTACTTGGGGCGCCAAATAGACCCCTGGGAGCATGCTTCCCATGACTACTTGGGGCACCAAATAGCCCCCTGGGAGCATGATTCCCATGACTACTTGGGTTGCCAAATAGCCTCTTGGGAATCTGAAGAGTCAAATAAGTACAGAGTGCCTTTTGCTGACTTAAGCACTAAGTTAAGTACTAACACACAAACACCTCACAGTGACTTGATAACCCCCTCTAGTGCCAGCCTTCATCATGCACTTCTACCAGTGTTAGGTCCCAGAGAAACAAAGAACAACAGTGCAAGGTTTCTAAGGTAGGAGACAAAACATTACATTTGTACTTTATTGCAACCCCCAAGCAGTTAGATATGTGCTCAACAACCTGTTGGAAGAAACAAGGAACATGCTACACGGGAATTACAACACAAAGAACCTCATGTGCTCAGAAGATGCTATCCCCTTTGTCATTAATGCAGAGCATATGCCAAAGGTTAACACTATTATATGCTATGACTCTAAAATGCATGGAGTATTACAGAGACCCTATTGGCAGAGCACAGTCCACACTATGTTTAACAAAGACTTTAATATAATGCACCTGTGCCAGTTCCTCAACAACAAGCAAGCCATTCAAAAATTTGAGTGTGTTAACATTGATTTTGAGAATATACTAGTCATTTATTTCTTCTGAGTTGGTGAGATTAACCAACCTAAGAAAATTGAGATTGCATACAGGCTAGCAAAGGTCAAAAACATTCAGCTGGTGATGTTTGTTAAAGAGGAGTATCAAGATGAGATACCTGAGAATGTTGTCAACCTCAACTTCAGAATGGAAAATTTTATGATACTCTACACTCACTACTATTCTCCCACCAGCATGTACCAATTTGGTATCTTTTTGATAACTAAACTTATCTATACCAATCTCTTATTATGTAAGAAAATAGCTATGCATCACCTCACTGTCAACACAAGATTAATCATCAACATGGTCACTCAGTCACAAACCCTGGAATCCATCTCTGCCAACTGGCCTGATCTTGCATTAGTTACAAATATGCATGTCAGTTTCACATTCTCCCAGAGCACTGCAACATTGACAGAAGTTGATTAAGTCTGGAATTATCTCAAGGCAGATAGGAACCCTGAGTCTGTTTGGCCCACAATTAATATCCGCAGCCCCACTTCACAATATTCCAGATCAGTTGATAGGCTCCTCTTCAAGCTCTGTATTGCCTATACATCACAAGACCATCAGAAATTTGCAGAATGTTTATTTTCAGAGAAGTTCACACCACCCATTCAGTCATGTGGAGCCATTTGGGTTCTGTCTATCTTCCTAACACAAGACCCACACATTCTGCTTCCCCTTGATCAAAGTGCCTGAGAGCGCCTAGGTAGAAATTGCATACATGAGTTGGCTATTTGCCCTGCTGCATGGAAAATAAAGAACTAGTTATTCCATTCATGCTTGTCTCTATCTTCAGCAGAGAAGACCAATAAAGTGATGGAAAGAATTGAAAAGTTTTACACTTGCCTCATTGGTGCCAGTAGCCTGTTGGGATGCATTACACCTCAAATGATAGTTAACTGCTTGGGTGCTGCTGTTGCTGACCTCAAAATTGTCTCAGAAACCCTCTGAAAATGCATGTGGGGAGCTAAGTTGGAAGCAAAATTCCCATCTCTCAAATTTGAAAATGTGCCACTCTGCACAACCCTGGGTCAACACAGAGATTCTTTGAGTTAGTGGCCCACTACAATGTGCATATGAAGACAGATATTCTCTTTGGCCTAGAGAAGATGAATTATCCCAAATTTGGATATAGCAAGTTATCTGAGAAGTGGAGACAAGCCACCAAAGACTGTGTGATTATACTGATTACAGTCATTGAGCAGACAATGTGCTCACCTGAACAGTTTTATTGTGAGGAGGAACTACTGCCATCATCTGCAGTCAAAGTGTCCCCCAGTACACAGGTGCTACTGGAAGCTATTAACATGCAAAAGTTTTCTGGAGTTGCAAACTCCCCCATACCTATACCAGCATGGTCCATTACAGAAGACAAAAGAATTCTAACCATCAAGCACTGTTGAGAGGAGTTTGCCAAGAAACTCTCTATAGCTAGCCATGTAATCAAGCAAAATCAAGACAATGATGTATTAGGCTTAATTAAATGGTGCCTAACTGAAATGTTTACCAAAGAGGAACTAGTGCTTCTACAATTGCCTTGGTGACAATTAGCCCTTGACATAGAATGTACCACCTCTCATCTTCAAATCTCCAACTTGCAAATCACCAAACTCTGTAAGCATAGACTCCACAGCCAGTTTTCAGATTCAATTAAGAATGCTAAGATAAATTATCCAGTTACTATTGGGACTGCTACATTACAAGAAAAGGTAATGCTAGATAATGTTGAAGATCACATGGATAATGTAGCATCATCCAAAAAGGCAACCAAAGCTGAATAACGTCGAATGATTATTATTAATTGAAATTAATTGTAAAAATTTAGTTAATGATCTTTAGTTATTTTTGTACAATGCAACTAAGATTTAATATTGTTCAAAATGAGAAAACTTGTTAGGCGATCAAGGAACAATTGACAAATTAAATTGAGCGAACTAACGCTTACGTATGAACAGCCATATTGGCAGACGAATCATTTGAAATTTAAAATCGGCAGGGACTTTTTGTAGAAATTTTATAAATAGCTTTGATTCAACCATAATTTTGATGAACAATAAATTCTTCGGAGTTTATTTAATTTTCATTTCTACTTTATCTGGTTTGATTATTTA
>CABFPE010000647.1:415821-426463 GCA_900660155.1 Hofstenia miamia | reverse complement strand
GCTCAAGCTCGGCTCGGCTCGTTGAAAAGTCTGTGAAAATGATCTACAGTGGAATTTTTTTCCCTTGCCTTGCATCCTGGGCAACAAATTTACACGTCAGATCGTGTGGGGTATGTCATCTTGGGTGATAATAATTAGTATTGCATTAAATTTATGACTTAAAGAATATAAGTTCCGGCCATATACTGTATATTGAAAAGTAAACACAAAAGAACAAATAAAGGCCAATGTAATCAACTTCCTGTTGATAATATATTAAATTTATCTGTATACAGTACATTGTAGCTATCGTTGCTTTGTTTTAGAAAGTCAGGTTTTTTCCACAAACCGACCGGGCGAATTGAATCAGCTCGTTGACAATATTTTGTATCTGAAATGCTGACCGATACCGATCATAAGATTTTTAGAAATTTTTAAAGTGGTCCTAATGTTCAAAGCTATAAATATGAGAAAATTGTGTAAAAAAATTTTAATTGATTTTTTTAAAAAAATTTGGGCAGACATTTGAAAAGATTGCTCAGTAGTTCATATTATAAATGATTTTTTCTAATATTTTCTTGTGACATCCGATTTTTACTAGGGAATATGTATTGAAAATCTCAGCAATATTTCAGTTTTGTCCACAAAATTCTTTTATTAGAAAGTGCATAACAAATTTAATAGTAAATTCTCAAGCACTTGAAGATTTACGCATTTAACCACAATTTTAATCACATATTTCAAAAAAACTACGTCAAACTGAATACAAATTTTGTGTTGAGTATAATCTTCCGTCCACAAATGTATATCAGAATGTGTTTCCACACACCGCGAAAATATTAACCAAATAAATTTCTACTCCAACAAATCGATGAAGCCTGAGATATATTTGTGAGAACACCTGCTAAATTGTACACCTTTCAAGCTCAATCCTACACTTCATTCCTCATATAGTAATGAATTAATGAAAAACTAAGAAATATAATAGAATTAGCGAAGCACGAGCTTTTATACCAATATTGTGGAATTAAATACAAATTTATAATTACCAAGAACGTTAAATGCGGCTCCAATAAAGGCGTCATCGGCAGGCATTCGATTCTTAGCACCTGGTCTGTCATATTGAGCAGTGAGATTATTGTTCGAAAGGCGCAAATTTACATGGGAAGTTTGTGAGTCGAGAGCAAATTTTATTGGAGGACTACCTAAATATTAAAATCGAAATCACTAAAACTTTGACAAAAATATCATTGAAAGAAGTGACTAGGCTGATTTACAAATGATTATTAATAAAGAATTACCTGTTGTGAAGTCTACGCTTTCACTGTAATCGCTACTCCCAGATTTATTGATTGCCCTTACACGCGCTATATAGTCTGTATCAAAAGCAAGATCCCGTAGAATAAAGCACTGTGCATGTTGCGCGTCAATCGCTTTCCATTCTTCGCCCTGATTGCTGGCGCGATATTCAATTACAAATTGATCAACGCGAGAGCTCTCTGGATCACAAACCCACTGTAGTTGGAAGCGATTGCTTTCGCCTATTGAATGCTCCGACTGTATGATCGGTGGCTCGGGTACTAAATTACAAGTGAAATAAAAAGTACATAACAACCTAACTAGACACCTAGCCCACAATTCAATTTTGAGCAGACCTATGTTTCTTCACATAGTACTCAAAATTTTCAAAAAAGTTAATGTAGTAGACTTGACTACTTTAACAATGAAATATAATTTTCAATTATTGAAAAATGCATTAGAAAACAAAGCGTAGCAAACTTATTTAAATTTTGAGAGATTCCAGGTTGACCCATGGCAAAATCAAAAATTTACCAATACTCAACTTTAAAATAAAAAAAATTCTATAAAAAATAACAGAAATGTATGTAACTATCAAAAGATCTTTGTAAAGTACACATACACTTGCTATCATTTGTGATTATAAATAAGGATTAACCAATTGTTTAAATAACATATATAAGTTACAAAGATATGAGACAAAATGTGTTTTCCTATCAATTGAATTCAATAGGCTAAAGTGAAAGTAGAAAAAATCCAACGTTACCCATTGGCCACGTCTGCACCGTGAGAATGGAGCTGACTTCACTAACCCCAGCTCTGTTAACCGAGCGAACCCGTATGTGATACGTAGCATCCCACTCCAAAGAAGAAAGCAAATAATCCTTGTCTTCAATACCTCGTACTGTGGTCCATGCATCCTACAGAAAAAATGTAACTTATAGAAATATTTTAACATCGAATAAGGTGTCTAAATAATTGTATTAGGGTTTGTTTCCTTAGACAACATATTTGAATATTAATTAAAATAAATGCACAGAAATATACAATTGGAGGGTGAAGGCGGCTGTAATAGTGAAGCCCACCCACTACATATATCTACCGCTGCTAAAAATTAAGGTTTAGTCTTCTAAATTTTGATCAAAATTACTGAAGCGAAGAAATAATCTAAAATAATGTGGCCAATTTTCAGATCTAAGTATGATACTAAAAAATTATTAACATTTCAGAATTTGACCTATGGTTACTCTTATAAAAAAGCGAGTTGTAACTCTACATAAGATTGATTAACTTGAAATAATTATAGGTATGGCTAATATCCGAATATTTAAATTTTGTTGAATTTACACTGATTTATGACACTTGAGTTCATATTACTATGAGTGGAAAATCCAGTAAAGTCAAAGCTGATTACTGTCATGGGGATCGATAAATCAGCCATTGGAATATACCGCTAAATGTCAGTGATAAAACAACGTTGCAATAATTAGCAAGTTTGCAAATTTGTTTATACTTGACTAAACACTTACGAGTTCAGTGGTTTGAAAATGTTACTGCAATTGGATCACTGTTCAAAATGGCGGCTGTGAAAAAATTGCTTCCTTCGAATGCAAATATAAAAATTTTTATACCTTAAAAATCACTACATAGATATACTGTGAATGCATATGAGGCAATTGCGCCTTTAGCATGTTCGTTAGTGTTACTCCCCAGTGTGCAGTAAGCACAAAATAAATTATTTCAATTGCTTGCAATGAATCTGAAATTTCATAAACTTACTTCTGAAGATTCCATTGAATAATCTATAATGTAACTATCAACAGCTGAATGAGATGGTGGTTGATCCCAAACAAGATGGATGGAATTCTGGTCAACAGAACAAACGTCCTTCAAAAGGATTGGAACAGGCGGTGGTTCTGGCATTGTCGATAATGTAAATTCATCCGTGTAAGGACCATATCCAGCTTTGTTTAATGCTCGTAGCCGAATTGCATAATGTTGATCAAATTCCAGATCTGTAATTTGACACTAAATAACAACTCAAAATACTCCCCAAATGACGAACTTAAGCATAAACGCGCAAATGAAGAACAAATTCAGTCGCTTATGACTTCCATTCAGGCGCGGCTTTAGTGGGAAGGCAAGCGGGGGCCAGCGCACCCCATTTTTGAGGAATTTTCTATTTTTGCTAAAGCATCATTTCTATGCATATCAAATATTTTTCAATTTGATGTTTACAAGAGATTCATCTAAAATTGGAAAGTGAGTGATGAATGCAATATTTTAATTAGACATTTAGAGGTTTATAACTTACTTGTTACTTATAAATTTTCTCAACACAAAAAGAGGCATGTGCCCCCCTCACTCTTTCAAAAATTCAAAAGCCGCGCCTGCTTCTATTATTTGTATAAAGTGTTTGTCAATAACTTAAACTTACTTGTGTAACGGCGGACTGCACACACATCACACTCCAGTCAGATTCCGAAGACACGCGATATTCAACATCATACGAGGAAACAGCACTGCGTAATGGTGAAGCCCATCTGACAATGATTGAATTTAACTTCGAAATACAGATCGAGGATTCGATTCGTGGCTTACCAGGCGCTAAACATTCAATGAAATATCGCAAAAACACTATTGTTAGAAAATCGCTTTGAAAAAGCCACAACATTGAAAAAAAATTGTTAAAAAAGACAAAATCCAAATTGAAATGGAAATTTAAAAGGGCTTACTCACTACAACAAAACAATTTCCAAGGTGTCTGCGCACTTTAACTTATAAATTTCCAAGCAGTTCAAGGCAGTTCCAGGCCTAACAGAGAGCAATTTTCAGGCAGTAATATGGTGGGCACGCACCTGCAATTCTTAATTTCAGCCAGCTGCAGACTGAAATTAACGTAATTAACTCCATTGAATGAAATTTCACAAACGAGTAAAACATTAGTTTATCAAACAGATATAACCAAGGTTGGACGTGGGTTGGTTATACCCTCGTTAAAACTGTTTTGGTAGCAAATTTCGAAATTGCGGGGAATTTGTGGGTATGATTTTAAGTTTTATTATTCAACCCAGTCATCAATATATTAATATGACAATAGCTGATGCAGCCACCTTCAAAATATGTATGAAACTAACAGTGATATACACTAACAGTGATATACGATAACCAGAAGAAAGAATACATTTAGGCAAGACAATAATATTGGATGCAATAACATAGAAAGTTTCCAGGCAGTAACTTTGAATTTCCAGGGAGTTCCAGTTTTCCCGGCAGTGCGGACACCCTGGTTTCATATTAATTCGAAGCTAAAATGAAAATTAATGATGATGCGCTATATTGGGGTTGGTAGCAGAATGTGGAAAAACAACGACTTCTGCACAGAAGTCTATTCGAACTTTTCAAATAGAATATTAAATGTTTTCATCGAAAAACAACCATTCATTCTCTTCCAACTTAGAAAGGGTATAAGCGTTCACTACAAGCTCAGCAATTAAGACAGATATTTGCTGCGACATTGATATATGAAATAAAAACAGACTTTGAAGTATGTCTGTGGTCTAATTTCTTCTAAAGAAATTTTTGTGTAAATCCTAAAGTTCACTTAGTTTCTTACTTCTGACTCGTAAAATTTAGATTACAGACAAACGGATGAACATTTACGAACAGAAAAATGAGAGAAATAGCAAAAATGAATTGACTATAAATACATGGTTTAAGGCTTTACAAATCATCCGTTGTTTGCTAAATATTTGCATAAACCACAGAAATACAGTTGATCGATTTCTACGTATGATCGGCAAAATTTAATGTTGCTATTCTTGGATTTTTTCGACCCATGTCGCTTCCGTACGTGGGTTTTTCTTTTCACGAAATTCTTGGAGGATAGGTCACACGTTTTCTACTGAATTGATATCTGTAGAATTTGATGGCCACTGCAGAATTTGAATGCCTTCAGACATGACATTTTTTGTTTTACGGGAGGTGTGAGGGGATGCGCCATCTCACTTCAATATCTAGTCGTTGAGTTATAAAGCATTTGCAAATGGAACAAACTCCAAAACAACTTCGGGATATTTTGTACTGTTAATCGTACCTTGGGAGACAATTTTTAAATAAAATCCCGAATACGACAGTGAGCCATAAACCACAAATTTTGAACAGAATTTTGACTACTTTTTCATAGGCCTTTCCTGCTGAATACTGCACCCCAAACCTTGATTTTGTTTCGATGCAGCTGAAAATACACTCATCTGAGAGAAAAACGTCCTGAAAATCGTGGTTACGCCAAGTTTCTGCAAAACTATGTCGTTTTTCTTCCTGTGATATTCGGAACAATTTTCGGCAGTTTCTTCTTTATACACGACCTAGCCATTGACCGATGCACTCTCAAATGCAGAAGAGAAATTTCAGTACTTTTTGTGAACTTTTGAGCTGTCTCCCAGACAAAAATGAGATTTTTCAAAGTTAATTTTGTCAATTTGTGCTTTTCATGTCCTGGAATTCAAACCGGACGGCCATTTCAGTTTTATTTTAAGAAATTGGCATGTGTGATGCGGTGATGCCTAAATACAAGTGTTTCTCGTTTGTTCTGCATGACTAGAATAAACACGAGCAAGAACTGGTATTTTGGGTGGGTTACTTGTAAAAACCAATTAAATGAGCATCGTTGGTTACGTTGTTATATGCTCTACAAGTACCACTAATCATTTTCCTATCATGCCAACACAACAAAAGACATTAACGAAAAGCAAAACTCTCGAGCAGGCTCATTTTTTGCGACAAGGTATACATAGTTACTAGTATTTTTGCCTTTTTATTGCATTCCTTCAGTAAAAATTTTATTGAATAAGAGAAAATATTGTTTGTTATAAGGATATACCAAATTAAAAGTTGTAGAAAAATATGCACCAAAAATAGCGTTCAAACGACTGTAGAATTAGCCAGTTTATTTTGAAATTAAAAAATAGTGAATCAAAGAATATAACTGTTTCTAATTTTAAGAAATTTACTATGCCAAAGCAGAATTAATTAGCGTTTGACAGTCAAACAGTGATAGCATGTAGAGTACTAAATTGGTGATGGTGACGAATAATTATGTTATAATTTTCTGGGAAATGACGGTTATAACAATGCTGATGACTAAACAAAATTTATTAAATCGAACTTTGCATAGAACTTCAAGTATCATAGTAACACATTCAAATGTTCCTGGGTGATCGAAGATAGTATTAATTCTATTTAAACAATCCAAAATTGAAATTTCGTATTTCTCAATGGGTTACAAAAAAAGTTTAAAACAATATTTTTTTGTTTTTAGATAGAACCACTTTAAGGAAATAAAATGTTGTTACAAACATCGAACTATGATAAACTTGTAAACATTCTTTTCAAGTCTTGCGAATTTTCGGGAGAAAGGAGATTATGAAACTGCGAATTTAAAAAAACAAAATCTTTAAAACACCCTGTTTTAAACATGCCGATCTTGGTTTGGTTACAGACATAAAAATTTGGCATAATTTACATCTGTATTGTAAACAAACGTATTTTTTTAATAAAAAACGTTTTAAACGTATTTTTCTATTAAAAACAGTGTTTTAAAACACCTAAACAATAAGAAAAAAAACGACTTAACATAAAAAGCTTTATTTAGACAAAGGTTAATTTTTGTAGTTTTTCATGCGAAAGACGGTTTCGCAGCTCAGTCTGAGTGAGTCCCACAATGTTGAAGCCCCTTTCTATAGAAGCAGACTTCGGCACAAGAGACATCAACGGCAGTCAATCAGATTGTATATGAGACGCAGATGTAATTCACCGTTCGCTTGATATGTTTAATTAGACATTACATTAAAAAATACAATTACAACGACAGCAACATTCAACGTCTAAAATTTTACGCGCCGTTCTCATAATAAAAAACACTTTTAAAAAATCAATAAAATAACCTGATTTACATTGTTCAATTTCTTGAAAATTGCAAAAATTATTGTCATTTCGAATCTCAAATAACGTAAAAGACGGATTTAGTAGGAATAGAGCAGTGGTAGCGGTCAATTACGAAAATATATATAAATAACAATCCAATTCCATAGCGATCCTAGCGGATTTTTATACAATCAAACACATGTTGTAATTTATAAATCTACTATTCCATACAGGGACGCGCAGCCTACAAACAACTCAGGGGACTAAAATTGGTCATAGATAGGGACTTATGGTTTATCTTTCAAAGGTAGGGAACTATTCAGTTATTTTTACAAAAAAGTGGAGAAGTTCTCTAAATTTCTCATAAAGTAACAAGGACCTGTACTTCATTTTTGATGGTGGAACAGTTCGGTGGGCATAGGTAAAGATACATGATTTATTTTAAATTTTGCTTTACCAAATCGACAGATCTGAACATAACACACTTTCGAAAATTACATTGCAAATATTTTATGTATTTTAAGCATATAGCTAATCAAAATTTATTTTTTCAAAAGATTCAACAATAAAAAATCATTCCATTTCAGTTCACTGCTTAGATAAACGTGAATAAAAAATTGGTTTCATAACGTTTTTAAGAAAATTTGGCAACACATTTGGTTAATTTCCGGTTAATACAATTTTCGTAATGTTTTTATGAAAGAAACAATCAATTAAGTTCACATTGACCTTAAAATCAACCGAATAATGCATCAAAAAATTCAGCGTCGGATGTTTTAAATCTAATGTCAACGGGTAATTAGGGGTACCCTTAGAGCATGTAATAATGGCTAAATAATTGTATATTTGATTTTATCCTGTTTATCCCATTCGGACTTTCACATTGTAAGGAAGTGCTAGAAAATATTTACATGGCGGTCTCAATTGTTTCTGACGACATCAAGAAATTTTTTCTATTGCTAATATTTTTATTGAAATTGTCTGCAAATTTGTGACTCAATCATGTAATTTTGTACAAAAGTCATATTTTAGTGACATATTTTTTTGGAAAGATTATACTTAGAGAGTCTTATGAATTATGATATTGAAATCATGCAAAAAGTTGTCTCTTGTGAAGCTATATTATGATTTGTGAATAACTCAAATTCAACTAGTTTCATCAGATTCTCCTTTTTGCGGAATGTTAATTTTTAGACAAGGTTGCTTCACTACTAAATTATACCAATATTTAGCCCAGATTAATTTTAAGATAACGAAAAAATAACCTAATTTAATAAACAAGATATTCAAGGTTGAATATAAATTCATATCTCAATAAATATCAAGTTTCTACACGTGTACAATTGTACACATTGTGTCTCAAGGGGATATGATAGAACTCAAGAAGCATTCTTAAAATTTATGCCTTTTATATCCATATATCGACTATTCGATAAATAGTAAGATAGTTACAAAACTATAAATAGTTTTCAGAGATGTGAGTAGTTATAGAACAAAAAGCGAACATTTACCCGAAAATTTATAGTTGTGTCAAAAATTTATGTGAGACACAGGTTGATCACGATTATCTTAATAATCTATTAGAAACATATCAAAAACAAGTTATTGAACAAGTCTCCCACAAACATTTATAGGGCAGTAGTATCGCGCAATAATAATTTAACCAGCATATAGTGTGTAAAGTAGAAGTATTATAAACTGCTAGGTAATAGGGCAGTTCAAAAATTAATAATGGGAAAAATAAATTGCAATTAATAGATTTTGAAGAAAATTTTTTCCAATAAATTAAAATTAATTTTTGAGCAGCCCTGATAGGCACCCAGCAATAAATTCTAATAAAAAAAATGCATTCATTAAAATTATTTATTGCCCTCCTTCCTTATTGCTAAGATTGGCATAATATTGTACGTGGGCATTAAACGTAACTTTTCGAAATTGCGTAATAAAAACAATCTGTTCTAGATAAATATTGCAAAATAAAATTAAAGCAATTACATTGAAACTATTTTGCAATCGTGCAAAATCGATTCGCGGGAAATTAAACACATTTACATGATAAAGACTAAAAATAGAATGCGTGCGGAATAAATTTTAGCAATCAGTGGTGTATTTCGATTTATTCTAGGATAGACACGCCTCCGCCACGGGGATTGAATAAAAATTCATTTGCTAAATGCTACCCCCCATTTTAAATTACAGTCAACGCCAATTAATGAAATGCTAATTAAAACTAAAGAAAATACATTTGTATCTATTGCATTTCTTTATGCATTCCTTAAATGTCTCCAAAGTTCCTGTGAAATTTACTCGAATATCCAAGCAATTAATTATGCAGAAGCAGGGCTGAGATGGAGGGGGTGGCAGGGGTTAAAGCCTTGATAGTAGTTAGTTAAAATACATTTTAAATAAAAAAATTACGTAATAGTTCCTATAGAAAATATTTAGAAATCTTAAAAAATCACTTTATATTTAATAGAATACCACTGATATATGTAAGTGTAATGGATAAAAAGCAAGCGAAGGATTAATATACTTAGAAATTTATAAAATGTGTGCAATTATAATCAGAATCGGAGCAATTTAACAACATCTGTTGAAGTTATTGAAAACAGACTAATGTTTGCTTTAACTCTAGTATATCTACAGGAAATTGTATATAGGAATTTTAATATCCTCGATTCTTCTATTTAAATCATCCAGAAAGCTTTAAAAAATTAAAAAATTGCAATATTGTAAAGACCTACTAACATTCTTAAAAAACTAACCAAATTCATGCTACTCTATTTTAAAGTAGTAAAGAAGGTATTAAAACTGTAGATATCAAGAATCGAAACATATTGGGACTCAGATGTCACTATCGGTACACGAACCTTGCAATGATTTGTTCGCTGTCGGCTTTGTGAGATAGACTGTCACTTCTTCTACAGAGAGCTTTGGCAAATTTCATTCAGAGCAGGGACCACTTCAAATTTTAGAGCCCGGCACACATTTCTGCCAGCAAATTTAGTAAACTGAACTTAGACACTGATCATATATTGATGCATGATTATTAAGGGTAAATTTTAATTTATTAGATAATATATTATTATCCTCACTTAACCTTGGGTCTAATTTCATAACAAAATGTTGATTTCTTGGGTAGACAAAATATTTTAAATTATTCCTGAACTTGCCATTTCACAGTCGAATTCTAGTACACTGTACTACAAATGATATATTTCGGAAGGATACTCCTTTGCGATAATTGGCATTATAGACTATTTGTACACGTCAGATAGTTAAAAGGTCTATTTTGCCAACAATTATTTGTATGTAAATTTATAAATTTTAAATCCATATGAAGGTTCTATGCAAAGGGTAATGTGTCCAATATTTTGAATATAATCATGGGCTGGAACCTTGCAGCAATGTGATATTAAAAGAAGGCCACTATTTAAGT
>CABFPE010000647.1:367839-386393 GCA_900660155.1 Hofstenia miamia | reverse complement strand
CAAAATAATAATAATAATAATAATAATAATAATAATAATAATAATAATAATAATTAACTTTATTTAGCTGCTGAAGGCAGACACTACAAAATTATAAAAACAAGTCACGGTTTATGACAGTGAGGACAGCCATGGGAGATAAAGTAGGAGCAGCAAAGAGGAAAGACATCAAAGATTTCTTGACGTTCGGGGGAGGGGAAAAGAAATCAATGGCTATTGGAGGGTTGAGAGTCAAGATGTAATTAGCAGCAATACAAATACTAGTGAAGAGTGCGATGTTTCTTGGGACGACGAAACGAGAAGATTGGCGCGAGGAATGGACTTGAACAAAGAGAGTTTCACAGCAACCGTGGAATTAAAGGGAACATTGCGGAAGANGTTCCATAGAGTGGAACAAGGAACGAAAAGGCCACCAACAGAGAGATGCATAGAGAAGAATGGCGCGAGGAATGGACTTGAACAAAGAGAGTTTCACAGCAACCGTGGAATTAAAGGGAACATTGCGGAAGAGGGCAAAGAGTGAAGAAGCTTTGCGGAGGCGCAAGGACACGTGACCAGATAAATTTGAGTTAACAGCAATTTTAACTCCAAGATGAGTATGATGAGGAAAAAAGTTCACTGGAAGAGGCAGATCAGTTGCGGAGATACAGAAAAAGAAATACAGCATGTCTTGGTTGTGCTAAAATCAAGATGGTGACCGGAAGACCAAGTGGCCAAAAGCTCAAGATCAGAGGTAAGATTGGAAGAAAAGTACTACCAAAATTTAAAATCGCAGTTTCATCGACGTACAGTAGACAGAATGAGTTGAGGACAGATTGAGGTAGATTTTTGATAGCAACGAGGAAGAAGAGAACAGCAAACACAGAACCTTGAGCAGTTTATTTCCTTACAGGTTTTTTGCACATTTTCGTAATTAAAAAATTCTTGAAAATTTGGTCGTGGGTGGTCACTTAACACTAGAAAGACTAAAACAAAAAATTTTTTGCATTGCAACTTCAAATAGATTAAAAACATTGTTAGGCATACTTAAAACTGCTGATTGGTTTTGGTAAGTACATACTCAAGAAACTAAAATTTTTACGCGTTAATTTTAACTTCGAAATCTCATTGACAGTTTCGGCGTTGTTAAATACAAAATTGATAGACTGGTTCAGTATACAAATTTTAGTGTAGAAGTCTAAAAACACATTCTTAATTTATATATCAGTTTCGAAATTGTAAATTAGTTTGTGTTTTGCAGCGCATTCATACGAATTAGACGTTCTGTGTTATGTACAGAACTCGCAATATTTGCGAGTGCTCGAGACGAGCCTATCTTAACCCTTTCAACCCGAAATTTTTTTCTGTAATTATTATTTTTAGATTCTAGACGGCTAAAACATATAATGTAAAGTTGTTTTATAAAGTTTATGATGATTACTATTATATGGGGCAAAAGAAGTTAAATGGTACATATATGTACCATCCGAGTTGAAATGGTTAAAAGCGCATTTGTTTGCTTTGATTAGTTTTAATTTTTAATATTTAGTATATATTTCCTGAGAACTTCTCCGAACGCAATTCTCGCTTGATGTCTATGCTGCACCAGCGCATGAGTATTGAGGCGTATGAAGAGTTCAAAAATGTTTCACAAAGTTTTCGCAGCAATTCTATCACCAGCCACAAATATATCAAACACTGTCAACATCATTTGGGTATTGTTTACTAATGCTATTATTTAATTTAACTGTAATCGAGAATGGTAGACGAGATTCAGGATATCAGTGTTGTTTCTCATACTGTTTCGAAATTAATGCATTTTACGCTTTCTATTTACCGGCATCTTTCTCATTGCTTCTACTAGTATTCAGTTGACCCGGTCATTTTCATTCAAAAAACCTAACGGACAAATCATTGGCTATTTGTTATCCCAATGCACTTTCAAATTGGTTTGGATTGAATTCGTAATTCTGACTCCCTTATCTTTGTTTTACTTACCTAGAAAATCACAAATATGTGAGTTTGAAATCTGTTTGATAATGATTAACATCAAAATAAACATTAAATCGGTTCAGTGTTTTATGTCTCAATCATGATGCAAATTATTGTAGTCGGTGCTATAAAAAATAAATGCATATGGTTTCATATGTTAACTTTTAACGCGTCTTCAGGTCACCCTGGACTATTCCAATCAGAGCCGTCTATGGAGCTATTTTTCGACTTCGTTTCCCATGACAGTGTTTGTGGGATTCCATCAGATGAAAATTACATAGTGCATATTGCCCAATGACGCATATTTTCTTTGAAATTGAGGGTGGCCAAGCAATAAAGCAGACAGGAGTGCCCAAAAATGAATTGCAATTCATTGATAGATTTCCGCCTTTTACAATTTCGTTATAAAGCGAAGGCATATTTTTGCTGAGTGTTCTCAGAGATTTTTTAGTTCTGCAAATTAGACTTTCGATAACCCAGTCAAAAACTCCTACCTATGAATCTTTAAACGCTACAATTTCTCAAGCATAATGAACGATTTTTTGGTGAAAAGTTAGTTTCAATTTAGCAATTATTTTTAGAATAAAATTCATCATGCTTAAAAAATGCAATAATTGAATTTTGTTCAATGCAATTCCAATTTATTAATTTTGTTCACGTCTGAATACAGAGTCTGTCTGACAAATTTCTTAAATTATTTCAAAATTTAATTGGAAATTTTCGAAAACAAAATATAATTTATAGACACTCTGTGTAAAATAAATTTCTTCTCATTGCCCTTCAAAAACGGTTATCTCGTGCTCATCGATTTTCATATTTCAAGTGATGATATTCGAACATTGTTTTGTGAACTTGAGGTACCATTAATTAACAACATTTACATTCAGTAATCTATCTCATTCAAATGTATTTGTTAATTTTCGAAAGATCGATTCTGTGCTTTGACCTATTCCTACAAGATTATCATACGAGAAAGTCACATGCCGTCTTTGGTAAACATGTTTATATCGCAATGTGTTAATATATGGATATTGTAAGCATGTTTACCTTAACTCTACTTTAACACTAAATATGTCTAAACATTCGCCACTGCAATCATTTTCTGATTGTTTTTAAAACATTTTACATTAAATTCCATGTAAGAAAATTCAATGAACAATTTCTACTTCATTCTAAACTATTTTGTAGACATAACAATTACGGCTTGTATTATATCTTCCTTTGTCCTGAGAAGAATCTACATAAGTTCTTACGATTTTGGGCACATTTGAAATCATGTTACTACATTATGTGCTGCAGCTGCAGATATCAAACACCATAAAATACACAATAAGCAGCATTTTGCTAAAGCTTACCGTTCTTTAATATAAAAATCGTATTTTAAGAGGATGGCATTTATAGAAGTTAAATAATAATTCGAATTTTGTCCTCAGTTTGTACAGTATACATCAGTCATTAACGATTTATTTTCTTGACAGATTGACAACGTAGGTTTGCATGTACATATTTATAATAATATCCCCTATTTTTCCATAATAGAGTTACATTGTAGTCTACAGCTCAAGTCAAAATTTGACTATCATTAGTTTTCACACTATATGCATGTTTGGCAAAATCGTATAATGAAACACTTGTTGCGCATTGTTGGCCGAATAGCTGCTTATCAACAACCTGTGTTGTTTACCAACACCCCATCCAAAACGTTTCATTTTTTTTCTTACGCACAGCACATTCAACATGAATTATCAATAAGTCGAGATAGAATGCAATTATTTTATGAAACATTCATCAAAGTCAAATGTCGAACATGTCTGGGCGCACATTTAGACGATGTTATCATATTTTAAAATCTGGAAATTCGTTAACGAGAGAAGGTTGAAGTGGGAGACCCCGAAATTCAGATGGATCGGACCGACGCATCTTGTCAGCCATAGCTTTAAACAACCCAACCTTTTCGCCATCTAATGTTAGCAGACGTTTTGAAGAGCTACATAGCAAAAAGATAAGCACTAGTACTGTTCAAAGAGCTTTACGGAAATCTCTGATTTAGACGACACTCCCTAGAAATGTTCCTGATATTACGGTTATCTATAAAGAGAAATGCAGAAATTTTGCCGCTAATTGGAAAGATTATTTGTTTGAAAATGTTTTTCTAACAGACAAATCGTTATTTCAAGTTCCCCGCAACAAAATTTTGCTTTGGTCCTCAAAAAGAGGGAAAATTCCTGTTAAAAAGCGACCAACATTTTCTCCAAATATTATGGTTTGTTGTGCGTTATCGTACAAAGGAATTTGTACTAGATGGCACTGGTACAATTAATAGTTCAAAATATTGCCAAATACTCGAGGAATTTATACCATACGCAACCTGCTTATATCCCGATTCATTGATCTTAGAACAAGATGGAGCAACCCCTCATACCTCAAAATCGACAAAAGAATTTTTTAACAATTGTAATTTTCAAGTTATGCAATACCCAACGAATTCGCCAGATCTAGTACACATAGAGAACGTGTGGCAAATTCTGAAGGATTTTGTCGTGTAAAAAATTCCCACAAATCTGAAAGAATTGAAGTTACATCCTTGAATCGCAACACCAAATACTCAAGAAGTTAGAGTCCGTTTAATGGATTTAGTTTGAAGACGTTTATCTGCGTGTCATGCTTTGCATGGCAAACTTGTCAAATAACTTTGTCACCAGATTACAAGCTGAGACAATTATATTTTCAAATATATTTTATAAGCCTCTATTTCTCTTTCGTTTGTTTTCAAAAATGCGTTTATAATGTGGCCACTTTTTTTGCTTGAGCTTTATATGCAAGTAAGTACTACATATTACTTATTTTGGTAAAAACGTGGAAATGTACATCAAAGAGTTAAAATGTACTTCATTACAATGCTCTGACTCACTATGATAAAATTTAACTAAATATCGTTCACTTAGCGGTGCTTGATTTTATTCTAAAATTCAATTTCTTGGGATGAATGCATGTACTATACGGATATTTGCTTGTGCTATTACGATATCTGATCGTGCTATTCGGATCTGTGCATGACTATTACAATATTTATTAATGTCATTGATATAATAACATGCATAGTTGGATTTACTTGTAAATAGTATACCAGGATATTTGAATAGCCAATAAAGAGACGTCAAGGAATAATTTTGATATAATTGGTATTTAAAGATCAAACTGTTCGTTTTTTAATTGAAAAATCTAATTATTTTTTAGAAATCCAATGGCTTTTCAACATTTAACGTGCTTTGCAAAAGGTTTGATATTCATATAATTTGCATATATTTCTGTGTTCAGTGAGATCTATAATTTCAAAAAATCCGTTTTCATTTGAGCTCGCACTTTCTCATATGACGCTTTCTTCCGTAGAGTCGTAACTATGTGCATGTTTTTCAGAAAAAGTTTAGTCATGTCTCCGATTGGAAGAATTGTATTTCAGCAAACTATGTATCTCAAAATTTGAAAATATATTTACGATAAGTAATATATAAATATAAAACGAATAACTCATTTAAAATTTATGTTGTGCATTTCAGTGCTGAATTTCGATCCTTTGATGCTTCTACCCTTGAAGCATATAATTCACAAAGGTGTGACATGCACTATTTGTTAGGATATTGCTGAGAAAATTTAATAAACCTGTTAGAAAGTAGGTTGTCGAGTGATCAAATGCCGAAGAGGTTTGAAAAGCTTCCTCAGAAATACTTATTGAATAACAAAACTACTTAAAGATGGATCACGTTGGGGAAACGGTATGGACATTGTCAAATGAGATATAAATTATAGGCTAACAAACGTATAGTGAATCTTTGATAATGATAAGAATATAACATTTAAAGAGGTGGTTGGTGTGTATATGGTAACAAGGACAACTAACCAACTTAAGTTGCCCTTGATAGAAGCTATATTCATTGCCCTCTCACCCCAAACAAATTTGTGTATGTGTGAACTAATGCTATTTCAATTTGTATTTTTGCAAAGAAAGTGCTTTTCAATTTGTGCAACAAATCGGTTTGCTTGCATATTTATTAATCGACGCAAGTGCGGCCTTAGGATTTTTAAAGCAGGGGGGGCACATACCTTATGTTCTGTTAAAAAAATTATTTGTTAGTAATTTAAACCTCTAAATATTTAATTAGAATATTGCATTGCTAACTTTAAATTTTGGATGACACTCTTGTCAACATCAAAATGAAAAATATTTGAAATGCGTAGAAATTGTTTTGGCAAAAATGGGAAATTCCTAAAAAAGGAGGGGGCACTGTTCCAGTGAGTTGATAATGAAAACGCCTCCAGAAATTTGACTTGACTGTTTTCAATTCAATTGTCACGTACATGTCTTTTGATGACGTGGTAACTGGAATTCTTCAGTAAAGGTTTGTCAAAATCTACACATTTTGTGTGAGACATCTGCAACGAACTGGCTTCTTGATAATTCTTTTATCTATATGCAATTTCTAGTTTTAGATGATAAAGCATAATAATCTAAGTAATAACTAGTGAGCAGACTGTGACAGTGAAATCCTACTTTGATAACATGCTGTAAATGCGAGTCAATGAACTATAACTTTGAAGAGGGCTACTGGCAAATTTTTTTCATGTAGCCTTTGCCCTTGCAAAGAAACTCAGATCGATCGCACTCCTTTGGAATGAAATCGCCGAGTTTATCTAAAAGCAAGTCATGTGGTCTTCAATAGATAAAGAGCCTACTGTTGATGCAGTAGTTAAGTCGCATTTGTCGGGTGATTCCTTGATTGCGATGATGTTAGGAAGAAACGAAGTATGTAAATAATAAAGTTTATTCGGATTCGATGTGGATTGAGGATTTTCTAATAGCAGATGCGGATTTAGATTTAAAATTTTCGAAGCAGTGGATGCGGATTTCAACTTATTGGTCATGATCAATGTTTACTTTTGATTTAATTTGTGAAGTTCTCTGTGGAAAAATATGTGGAAAATAGTGAAAAGTACTTTTCAGTAGTAGAAGTTTTGCCTATCTCGAGCCATTGCTTGCCTCGCCCATCCAAGCATTCTATCTAAGTCACTTGTACCAGGTGAGGAAAATTGTATCAATTGAAAATCTGTCAGTTTTCTGACATTCGTGCCACAATATGTTACATATAAATCAATATCACAAATGCTTAAGTCACATAAATTAATTAGATAGCCGTCAATCTTTTCTGAACCACAAATTCACGAGAGCTTATAAAGCCAAATATTTGTTCCATCTCCTGTCGCCCACTTGTTAAAAACTGTTACCAATGTTGGTTTAGAATCAAAAGTGCTGATGAACCATTCTACATCCAGCAAAATTTCATTATATGAATTATCTTGACCATGGTCATAGACTTCTAAATAGTAACACCTGGACTGCTTACGAATGTTCCATTTCTGCACTAGGAGGGTTTAAATAATTGCATTTACATGATGCGATAGATATATATTGTGAAATTACAAACTGTTCTTTTCCTGTGATTGCAAACTAAAAAAAAATTCACCTTGAAAAATATAGAATTATAATCAACATCAATGTCTACGGTATATATATTTAAGTGAACTTCCATTATTATAATGAAAAATCTGGAATGTCATTTATGCTAAACGAAAGGCAATGCAAAATAAGCTTAATATTTATTTGAATAAATATCAAATTGCAAACAACAATTTAACATTCTTTTGTACTATCATTAATTCTACTATTCTGACAAGCAACAAAAACATTGAGAAACATATATTAGATAAAGATACTATTGTGTGTTTAATCTTTCAATTCTTTGTTTGTGAAAGCATTAAAATACGAAAACGTCATTCTTACTATTTATTTCAGAGTTGGATGCTGTGAAATAAATTTTGAGTCAGAATTCCGAAAACTCAATTACAATACTCTGACATAAGATTTTTTAAACT
The DNA here is from genome assembly GCA_900660155.1 of Hofstenia miamia. Taxonomy (NCBI): domain Eukaryota; kingdom Metazoa; phylum Xenacoelomorpha; order Acoela; family Hofsteniidae; genus Hofstenia; species Hofstenia miamia. The sequence continues at coordinate 378,494 of CABFPE010000647.1, read as the reverse complement.
GAACCAATTAAATAACAAAGTAGAAATATTTTTATATTCCAATAAATAAGTTTGCTCCAATAAAGAGAATTCCTTCATTTTAAATGACATAGAACAGTAATTGAATAACTCTGTTTGGCAGCAGTTGAATTGTTATGGCGAAATGGGGTTATAAAACATAGGTGCAATATATTATTGCAATGTCACTAGAACATCCATCATCTTTTAACTGCTACTAAAAATATGCCAAGTACATATACAAATCCGTGAGGTAAAATTTGTCCTGAGGCATTTGATATATTTCGTATTAAATTTTCAATCCAAATAGTGTAGGAAGGCTACTATTGAACTGTGCGTTGGTCAATGTGCTTTCCTGTTTTACAAAAATGTGTTGAGAATGCGCGCAAACGAAGCTATTATGTTGTTTACCAACTTGAGAAGTTGTATGTGGAGGGGTCTCAGCTGGGAATCAAACAACTGTTGGCAACTAGTTGCGAAGGCAATTATATCTGCGCGCAAACGATACAACTTTGAAATTCCCACAAAATTTAATTACTCTAGCAACAAAAGTTGTATCGTTTACGCACTACCTTATAGTTTATTTTACCCACACGGTTTTACTTATATGCAAGGATTCAACCTTAAACTATATAAGTTCTTAATAAAGGACAAACTGTTTTTCATCATATTCAAGCAATTTTCTCCAAGCCTTTTTGTGAATTTTTGATGCTTTTGTAAATCTTTCTTAGTTCGTGAGTTATAGCGCTTATAATTTTCTTCAAAGAACTCAAAAAGTCTTCTAAAAATTCCTAAGCGGTTTAAGTTGAAATTTTATATTTACTAAAACATCACAAGTAAATGAATAAATACTTTTCCCGGTCTTTCTAAAAATGTGATTTAAAGTTGAATGCAGCTTTTTGTGTCAAGTTCAAATTACTTGATCTGTAGTTGAATATTTGTTTTAGGTTTGCGAATTGTTTAAAGAAACTTCCAGGTTCAGTTGAGTTTTCTCACTTTTAATATAAATATGAATTTCGGTTAAAAATATTTTTGCAATTGCTGAGGAAACTGAAGTTGGTTTTCCCAGAAAACCTCAATTGCAAGTCTCTTTCTCGAATACACCGAAAGAGTTGTACTGAAATGTATTGATTTGTTGTGGACCTAGATTAAGTTTATTTAGGTGATGCATTTTATCTCGTGTTTGCAGAACTATTATGCCTTCTTCCAGATATTAAACTTCAAATTCAACTGATGGAGTCTCTGAATTCTATGAACCCATCCTCGCAGTTTCGCGGATTCACTTCGTGCCCCACTTGCGAACAAGTGATTGTGTGGAAAGACCTCGATCAGCATCGGCAGCATCATTCACAAAACGTTATTCAGCCTAGTTGATAGGAGGCTTACGAGCTATTCCGTATTTTAATTATTGAAATCATGCCTTAAATATCCCATTCGCTACCTTTTTTAAAGGTTTTGCGATTCTGACGAGAATGCTTATCAACAGTGGCTGTATAGATGTTTATTTTATGAATTTGAAATGAATGAGTATGTATGTAGAAGGTAAATTCTGAAGCATTTTCTATTGCGAATGATAAATAAAACTGTAGTAATTTAGAATAGAATTTAACATTATTCCCATAAAAATTTTGAATGGAATTACAATAACCTAATACCTAAAAAGTGTAAATATACTATATAAATTTGAAGAAAAGAGTGAATCCATGATATGAAATTCGTGGCAAACTTGCCAAATTTGGAAAAACAACTCGAAAAATGCGAAAATGCATTTCAGTAGTTGGGTATCTAGTTAAAGGCTTAGGGTACCTTTAAAAGTAATAAAATCTGAAGAATACTTTCAACTTCACCGGTTTCACGTTTCTTGATACATTACTCCAGAGCATGGGATTAAAATAATCTCATTTCTTTACATTGTTACTGCATTATTCCATCTGAAAAAAAATAATTCAAAAATGAGTAATTACTATCTCTGTAAAATATCTATACCAAGATAGCCAAGCAATTGAAGAATATTCTTGCAATTAGGCAGTGTCATATGTTGGAGTTTTGATTACAAGCTATTCTACGTTTTTATACCTGTGTTAATTTTTTATGTAGGTGTGAATTAATCAAAATAGTTTGCCTGCTTAAAATAGTTTTCAATATCGGTGCTAGAAGAAAAGAAATCTTTATTAGTGTAGTAGTAACTATTACATTCAATTATTGCTGATGCTATTACAATAATAGCCGCATTAACAAATTAATAAACAAAAAAATCAAATATCAAAGACAAAGAATAAGTTATAGAACAACTACAAAAAATAGGTAAAATGCTAAAAAATAAATATAATTAATATTGATCAGACTATTGCTAGCACTTGTAACCTCTTGAGTAATTTGTATCCTTTCAATGCTTGTTTACTGATGTCTAATATAATTTGAAGTCAGATATGCACTAATTTCAGATTTAAATTGACATCTGGAAGATTGTTCCAGATTTCCATTGCAGAATTTTTCAAGAAATATTTTTTTTAAATTTTTTAGTTACTAATTATTAAGATTTTTCATGTTAATAGTACTAAAGTTCAATTAAGCATTGAATTATGTAGTTTGTCCATATCCTCTTCACAAGTTGCTTCATTCGTTTGCATTCTATGAACTTTATCAAACACGTAATTGTATGCGAGGATTGTATTCTATATATGTGACATGTATGTGATTTCCGCAACTAAGTATTAAAGCATATTTAACCATGCATGTCATAGCAAAGAAGCCTGAAATGGATGTGCTTTTCCACAGACAGTTTATAGGAATTCCGGACAACAATGAGAAATTCAAGGTTGACAGACAGCTTCAGGATATGAACGAAATTGGTAAGATAATTCAGGATCTAGGTACATCTGCAAATTTGATGAATGCACTAGGCTTGCTAGATATGCCGAAGACAACTCGCCACATTTAACAATTCTATGGAATGCCAGACCAAGGCCGCTCAAGAAAAACTACACCACGCTAAAAACGCCCTAATTATTCATAGGCTTTTGCTGCAAGACAGAGACTGAAAAGATCATCCTGAAAAACGATGAGCTCTTTAAACAGGGTATTGACAAATCGAGGCTTAAAATAAAGAATCTCAATCTTTACGAAGGTAATGTAGAAGTTAACATCGCATAACTAGATACATTCATACTAAACTTCTGCTCTTGAATGCAAGATCCTTGAAAAAAACTTCTTGCAAAACAACTTAAATCTGATCTCTTACATCACTGTATTAATCTGTTTGGTTCCTGAAACTTGGTTGAAATTGTCTGATGAATTATTTCTTGTAGATATCCCTTGGTGCTCTCTTGCGCTGGGACTGATCTATCCTATCCTGAACCAAACCATGCTGCATATATCTCTGACAAATACGAATTTGAGTTACTTCAAACCCCATTCCTTGCAGAACTAAAAAGTCTTTGGATGTGTTACCTCTCAAAATAAGTTGATGTTTTATCTTATATATTACCCACTGAAAATCAATAAGTCGGTGGCATATACAGTAGAAGTCGTTTAATAACACTCCGATTTAAAACAAGCTCCTGTTAATAACAACCCGAACGCAATGCTGGTAGTCAGACAATAGTAATTTAGTATGGTTATTGACAACTCGTTTAGAAACAATCTCGGTTTATTTACAACCAATAACAGGTCAATTAAGTCTCTTCAAAGTTGGTTAATGGTAACTTTCTTAATAATAATAAATTCCTGTCTCTTTGACCGGCAAAACGTAGTGCATCAATGCCACTTGGGCACCAATATCGGTTCTAATATAACGACTTATAGCTATTATTAAAGATCCGATACAAAATAGTGCCTTTATTATATTTGGATGACTTTCTGATATAATATTAGTTTGGCATAAAAATACCAATCATGCTTCTCTCTCATAACCAATCATGCTTCTCTCTGAGATAGTCGGGTCTAGCGAGTGCGCTCTACTTGATACAATTAATAGTTCTCAGTTTATTGGAGTTTTCGATTCGCAAAAACGCATCACCACTGCTAAGTTAGCTGCACCTTTTACCACATTATCAAGGGATGCACTACTCAAACTACACTACCTACTTTGGACAATCTCAAATATTGAAGAATCGCCATTCCTTTCAGAAGAATCACGCTCACCACTAGTAACATCAACACTAATTGCACGAAACAGCGACAATGTTTCCGAAACAAATGCTCCAGAAAAAAGTGAAACAAACCAACGAAAAGTCAAATATATCAAAGAAACTTCGGATACATTGGAACATCAATGTATCGCAATTTGAGGGCAAATAAACTTGTGAAAGATCACGATGTCACGATTCATTCATATCCTGGAGCTACAATCTAGGAAATTTCAAACATAAATTGTCAATACCCACAAAGGAACAATATAAAGGTGATGATCACTGCTGGAAGAAACGACGTCATGCAATCAAACAAGAATTTTACACCACTTTTCGAAAAATTGATTACTGCCACACGCCATTCCTTTCAAAACGCAGAAATTACATTGCGCGAACTCGCACCATTTCCATATATTAAAACGTTTAATAAAATGTCATCGGAAGTCAATGTATTATTACATCAAAATGCAAAACAATTGCAGTACAAGATCTTCGNTTTAAAATGAATATTAAAAAATATTTTTGCACTTATAATATAAAAAAACTGAAATGGCGAGGTTATAAATTTTATAATCCTGATTACTCTATTAATTGAAACTAGCAATCGCCATAGCCCAAGTTAACCACTTTTTATTTGTAAATATTCGTTGTTTTCTTTTTTTTTGTTTAGTTTTTGTATTACTTTCTTGACGCTTTCAGAATTTGTTATCAGTATTTCTATTTATTGTTAAAACAATTTCTGAATATAGATTTTTCTTCTTCTTCTTCTTATATTATAAGAATAACGCATTTAGCAGAGTCTCCTATTTATGAAAATCCAATACAGTTAACTATTTTAAAGCCTAGTCAAGAATTGTAATAAAATTGCATACGAAAATAAGTTAAAATTAGTAAATACCAATTTCCAGAGGATTATGAATAAATTTGATAAATTTTACTATCTAATTCAGAATTTTAATGACAGTATAATCATGTGCGTTACAGAAACTTCCTTAAAATCTAATGACTACTTAAAAGTTTAAATGACAAATATTTGATCTTTCGAAAAGATAGAATACAAGCTTTAACAAATAAAGCCAGAGGTGGTGGTGTTTTGCTAAATATACTACTCAAATTCAAACCAATAATCAGATATATGTGCAGTCTGTTATTTGATCAATTTAAGTTATTGTAGTAAGAAACAATCATTTGTAGCTTTTGAAGAAAACTTAAAGATATTTCCATTACAAATCAAACAACTAACTTAGTTATTATTATAGATGATTATAACCAAAATTATTTGTGTGAAATTGAAAAAAGGAAAATTAACGATTTAATTGATGTCTTTAATATGGAAGTTCTGAATAAAAGTATACCAACGCATATCAACTTTGTTAAGTCTTCTTTGATTGATTAATCATTACTGACATTTCAAACATTAAGACATATAAAGATTTTGTTACAAATTATTTCATATCAGACCTCTTACTGATATGTACACTATTTAATAATATAAATTACTTAAATAAACGTGATAATAAAACGATTGATCTCTTTTTTAATACTTTTAATTTAAAAACGGCAAATGCCTTCATTCCTACAAGAATCGAAGCCAACACTGCAACTTTGATTGACTATATTGCACTGCCCGAAAATAATCTTGATTTCTTATACTACTCCTCTGAATGTCCATTCTCTGATCACTGTATAATATCAGCCAGTTTCTCTAAAGCTAAAATACGCTCTGAAATATCCAAAAATGGATCACTATTCGCGAAAAATCGTCTGATAATATAGATAACCTGAAAAATGCTCTTTCACGTGAAACTTGGACTTCTGTATACGTTGCGGTTGATCCTAGCAACATGATCAAAAGCTTTCTTGATATTCTTGAATCCTATTTAGATGAATATTGTCCTGAAAAAAAATCCTTGTTACTAATCATTCTCGCAAAAACATAAAGAATGACAAGCCTTGGATTTCCGATTTCTGCAAAAAATTAATATAAAAAATGACGCTTTTAAATTTCTTTCTAAACGCCCGTACTCCTGAAAGTTATGCATTATACATATTTCTAATATAGAAAATCGTAGAGCTTACAATGATTATATTAAACATGAATATAGAAAATTACCGAACCAAAAGAACCCACAGAAAAAATTGTAGACCCCGATGGAAATCAATACGTCTCTGATTTGGAAATGTCCAATATTTTAAATCAAACATTTGCAAACCTAGGTAATTATGACGTCCCCAATCAAAATTCCCGGAAACAAATCCCAATAGGCACACCCCTGAATTTTATTTTCGCTTTATAACAAGTTTTGAAGTAATTAAAGCAGTCAAGAAACTAAAATCAAACAAGTCAAGCGGCCCCTCGAAAATTCCAATATGGTTACTAAAAAACAATGCGAAATATATTGCCGAACCTTTAAAAATTATATCTTTAATTAATGCTTAAAATGGAATATTTTCCCGATTTCTTGAAACAGGCTCATATTACTCCAATTTATAAAAAAGACGACCCAAAGTGTCCCAAAAACTATCGACCTATATCTTTTACATCACCAATCGGTAAAATATTTGAAAGACTGTTACATGAACAAATTACACTTCATTTAAATCATTAACCTATGGTCCAAATCACAATTTGGTTTCAGAAAAAATTACTCAACATCAGACGCACTTATACAAACGACAGAAAAATGGAGAGCTAAGGCCAATTGCTATCACTTCTGTCCTTTCACGTAGCTGAAAGGCTCATTTACTGCTTTTCTGTGAAAGATATATATAATAAACATCTGGAGCATGAACTGTTTGGATTCAGAGCGATGGGTTCTACTAATGGTGCTGTACTTCAAATCCTGCACAATGTCAACTCTATTACTCTTAATGGAGCTGATTTAGTCCGATTATTCTCGTTAGACCTCAGCAAGGCGTTTGATTGTGTCCCACACTAGGCCCATTTATCTACAATGTCATAAATTTTCTTACAGCACATAAACAGTATGCTACCTATGGGGGTGAAACTTCTGAAATTGGTTACACTAATTGTGGAGTTCCTCAGGGAATGGTGTTGATGTTGAGTCTTCCTGCTTTTAATGTTTCCTATTCATGTTTGAAATCTGAGAATGTTTCAATGTTACTTGTGAAATATGCTGATGATCTGACTCCTCCTTTTATGTGCTTGGTTTGTGATCCTACTGAAATGCTCTTATGGCAACTTATGACTTGGTGCTCACTGAATAATTTCATCCTGAATGAAGTGAAGTCAAAGGAGCTTCATGTTTGTTGACAAATTGATCTGAAGCTATTGTGGACAGTCCATGGGATAACAGTCATTGAAGAACTCCCACTTCTGGTTATCACTTTCAATTTGAATCTTTCTTTCCTCCAACATAGCCAAAAACGCACAAAAAGAGCTGCTTCAAATTTATATCTCCTTATGAAACTCTGGCACTTGCGTTACTCAAAGTCTGAACTAGAAACTCTTCATAAAGCTCTCGCATTAGCCATTCTCATGTTCGATATTCCCGTCTGGGGAGGGTCGCCTCAAGCTTGTTGACGGCATCCAGAAATGTGCTGTTTGCACAGGAAACATCTGTGAGTATACGACTGAGTAGTTATGGCCGTGGCAAGGACCTGTCATTTTTATCTGATTGGTTGAGAGGGGGGTAGTAGCCCATTCCACTCTGACGCATGGCCTGTGTTAGGTCGTGGATATTGATGGGGGTGTTGTAGTGACGTCATGGAAGTTGCTTTCTCATTCTATGCCATTTCATAAACATGTACTTACTAGTTTTGGGATATTTACGCAGGGTCAACCCAGTTTGCACTGCTTGTTAATATATGTGACATTGTTAGCTGGGCTTTACATTGCGTTTTGTGATGATACATTGCTGACTAATGATATCTGTAAAAATTCCATACGTTTCTATTGCTTAGCTAGCCTATGTACAAATTCGTTATTTTCTATACATCACATACAAAAAGACTTACATGATAAAGGCAATTGTGTCTTTTGTTTTTTTCAAATACATTGTTAATTTTCATTTTAAAAAATTCCATATGTTTCTAATGAAATGTATTCATAATTTCAACAAAGTTCATTAGTACACAGAAACATTGAAAATTCCATTGTTTAAGTGGAACAACTTTTTTTTAATGCACTAGGCAGCCTTTGTGTAGAGTTTAATCGTAAAAGTTGATTTCTTTTTTACTTGGTAAGTCGTTTATATATTTTGAAATATGAAATTCTTTTTCTGCAAAACTTATATAGCTAATGAAATTTAGAAATTACTAAATATCTTGTCCTATGCATTGAAATCTGCTAGAACATATGCATATATATATTTTTATAGAAATGACTAGTTATTCAAACATCTTCTCCATGTGGAAGAAATGTGATTCAAAAATAATTTATGCTTTCAATTAATGCTAACACCTCTTAGAGCATACAACATCTTTAAACAATATTTGTTATAACATTCGATAGTGTCTATAATAACACTACCTTCATGTAGACGAGTGAGAATCGAAAATCAATTGTTTTCAATTAATGCTAATGTATGTTAGAGGCCTAAATGCTTTATAACACATAGCAGGGCTTTCTATTGAGTCAATCATTCACTAATGAATATATCAAATTCATAGTTATTCTGGTTGACGAGGGTAAATTGAAGTGAAAGCTTGGTTAATCTAACTAAGGTTTACACTCAGGTATGAAATTTATGCTTTGATTTCATGTCTTTTTCTTATACAGGCACATTTACTGTTGAATTTTACTGAATATGCATTAAAATTTGGGTTTTAATTAAATACTCAGAATTTTAGTAGTAGTGCTGGGTTGAATTTACTCCTTGAACACTTAAGTTAGTCTAAGCCTATTAATGTCAATTTGACTTGTCAAATTCATATATTATCTCGGAGTCATAGTCAACAATCCAAATGAAGTGATAGCGGAAATATCCTAGCTAAATTGTTAGCCCTACTTTGCATTGATTTCAATCTCAAAATACATGTAAAGCTGGGGCTTTGGTTTAGATCTTGAAATACATCTACACATAGAAACATTGGTACGCCTTTAATCCCCCGAATTTAATGTTTTTGTTTTCATCATTTGTAATAATTTGCAATATTTCACGTGTTTCTAGTATTTGTATTTTAATCAAGCACGTATTAATATTTGTATTTTTAGCAATATTCGACCTAACACTTGGCATATGGCTGATATTGTAGAGCTCCTATGCTTACACAATATTAGTTTGCAATTTTCTCAAAATTCTTAGCAATCTATCTTTAAAATACTATGCGACTACATTTTTTGCGTGTGAATAATACACTATTTACAAGCATTTGTATGCTTAGAAGGTGATCTCAACATGAAGTTGACTAATATGTAATGATTGGAAATCATATCCAGTGAAGGGGAATGGAGTGTGTAACAAGACATCAACTAGAAGAATGGTGAGTTGCCTGGAAAAACGTATTCTGATTTCTATGGCAACTACACAATACAAAGAAGAGATATCAACAAGACTATGAGCAAGAGTCATAAACCAACTGAAAAACGTGCAAAGTTGACAAAAGTTGTAACAGTCAGCAAATGTGAACACCCCCGAAAATCTGTGTAAACCAAAAAGAAATGCAGAGAAAAGACTGTTATGTAAAACAAATATCAATAGTGTACTAGTAGTTATAATAAGGGAAACCCCTAGTCACAAACTGACCTTTGTCCTCTGCTGACTCAGCAATATTAAGTAACAGTTTAATTAGTGGTTCACATACTTGACATTATTAAGTTTCCTGACTAATGGATTTCAAAGAGCATTTTAATTACTTACTCATTTTTTTGTGACATTTATGTATTAATTCATTTTTGTTACATTTACATGGAGTCTGATTTCTACAATGATTCATATACATGTTATTTACATGTTGGGGCCATTTTAGTTTTCAATGATTCATAATCATATGTTTTGCTATAGTGACTGATTTATATGATAGTGACTAATTTCATTACATGTTTTTGTTAATATACCTGGCTACATCACATGTTATTTGGTTTACATGCTTGCATTTATTTGTATACATTGGGTTATGTCGCATTTGTGCTGATGCATTGCTGGCTACTATTTTTTCTATCAATAAAAATTTTTTCATATATTTGGACTGCTTACAAGGTTAATGTACAATGTTTTACATGTTGCGGGAATCATTACATGCAAAGGCTACATAATGCTTTTAAAATATATTAAAGACATTAAGACATTTAATATAAGCTAAAACCAAATACAGGTTAGCAAAAACTAAAATACAAAACTAAAATAAATAATAAATAAAAGTTAATTAATAATAAAATGAAAAACAACATCCAAGGCGTGATGCCAAACTAAGAATCATTTTTAGTGACTACAATAATGTGAGGAGTAGTAGAGATTTTACCTGTTTCAACGATTGCTACATTATTATAATGTAGACAGAACTCTGTTCACAAAACACTTTTTGAAAGTTTCTGTCCTACATAGCGGTAGATGGTACAGCTTCAAA
>CABFPE010000647.1:349604-364126 GCA_900660155.1 Hofstenia miamia | reverse complement strand
TTAGATGAACAGGTGCAGAATCCATTTTTCTGATAATCGCACTTTTGCATTGACCAATTAAACCAAGCATCTCAGATAATTGATCTACTTTTAATGCCGTCTTCTTGGAATAGATAGACTGCAAGGTATTATGTAGTTGATCAAGGGGATCCAATATTTGATCCATAATATTACAATCTATCAATACTGTTTTGGAAATGTTTTGTTTAAGATTCTTCAACTTTAAGATTTTCTACACAATAAATATTGAAAATAATAATTGCGGAGAAAATTAGCAGTTAAAAAATTTCCAAACATTCATCTTATCACAGGTCCACATACACACCCTGTCATCACTGCTGACTAATCTATCCATAAAAATTAGCCCATGCATTTCTATTGTTGGCATGGCCAATGTACAATGCTTAACACGGTTTTGGAATCATTACATTACATGCAAATACTACATTTCGTTTTCAAATACACTGTTATTTCATTTGTAAAAAAAACCATATATTTAATTCATTTTTTCACAAAATGGGAAAAATATTCATTAAACTTAAACATTAAAGGTATATTACACGATAAAAGTAAACTACATTTTCGGAAAAAGTAAACATGGGGTTATGCATAAAAGCGACTTAACATTACAGACATAATTGCATAAAGGCGAAATTTCGTTTCCTAAGAATTATACATGCAATGTTATTAATATAATTTATACACACATATGTTTCAATGTACAATATTATTATATATTAATTTTTACGTGGCAATCTTTTTCTCTCTGCATTTCTTTTTGTTGTATATGGATTTTTCATGACTGTACACATTGTAGACTGTTACATCTTTTGTCGGCTTTGATTGCGATTTTTCGGGTTGTGCCCACTTGTAGACTGATACAACTTTTCTCGAATTGCACATTTCTCACTTAATTTGGTTTATGACTTTGCAAGGCTGTATACATTACATGGGGTTTCCCGGCTTCCACTGCTTTGTAGACTTTTGCTCGTTTTCTTACTTTTTTTGGTTTATTACTTTGCATGGATGTATTGTAGAGTCACTCTGGGACTTGTGCCTATTCTTATTTATTTTCTAATTTGTAACTCTCTATAATGACGTCAATGTGACGTAAGCTATATCATTTCAAGCTTAGTTTGCGATATTAATATCATGTCCCCTCGAGCTGATGCTACTTGTATTTGTTGCTCAATTCAATTTGCGAGGGAAATATGATCGCATGATTTTCAGTTGTAAACAAAGACAGGTAATTACTTTTGAAACAATGTATAAATATGAGCAACGATGTAGTTAATGTTCAATAGAGTTCATCTCACCTCAACTTCATTTACTCTCTTTCTTACTTAATATTTCGATACGTTATGTTTGCAATAATTATTGTGTATGTTTGTTGGTCAGTTGGGAGAGTGCTCCCAAATGTCGATTTATTTGAGAAGTGTTATTTTCTTACTTGTTACCAGATGGATTCTAATCGCACAGTTGTTTTTCCTCCTTGTTTTGGGACTCCCGTGCCGAGCATCCCCTGTGCAAGCATTGGTAGCCTTAACGCTAACCCTTGTACCATTGGATCGTTTTTTAATGTGTCTTTGCCTACTTCTCCAAGTCAAGTTTCTCCTGTGAATCACCGCCGAGTTCTTAATACTTGCAATGCTCCACCCATTCCTGTTCGACCCTCTGGCGAACCAACCCCAGATTTCGGAGTGCAGACATTGGAAATTGAGCGTCTAAAGAAGTCACTGTCCCAACAGGTAGCCATGCGAATGGAAAGTGAGAGACATGTCGAATCATTGCAAGCTGAGCCAAACAACGAATGGAAAAGAAGATGTTGGAAGCAATCATGTCATTAGAATTGAAGATCAGCGAGCTCATTCCCGCATTCAAGCATACTACTTGTGAGGACCCCTCCTGTCCTAAGTCTGATACATATGTCACCCACTCCGCATTGAATGAGGTCATTGATGATTTCGGGAAAAAATTAACCAATCAATTTGCTCAAATGCTATCACAATATGAAATTCCTGTGATGGCAACCCCTCAGTCTGCCTCATTTTCTACATCCCCTGTAAGCAGTAGTCCTACTTTTACACAATCATGGATAACACACGTGTTAACCCTATCTACTGTGGCTACGCCAACCTATCCTCAAGTGCTCCGTCATGTGCCGGTTGCTCCTGTTCATACGACAGTTGTGTCTACTGCTTATGAACAAGTTGTTGATTGAAGTCTGAATCATGGTATGCCTATCGGGTCTGTGACGAGTGGCGGCCACGGTATACCCATTCAATCCCTCATAGAGCATCTAGTGGTGAACAAGAACATTTGGTGCTCCTGAAATTCACTGGTCAAATTGATGAGGTTTCTCAATCTTTTGACAAATGGTTTTTTCTATTTGAATTGACAATGAAGCAATATCGTAATTCACAAAACACTTCGGTGTCTCAGTTTCTGTTGTACCTTCAAGGGTTGGCTTACAACCAATCCATGATGTTGGACCACAAAACGAAGACTGATTATCAATTACTCGTGGGCTATTTCGAAGATAATTATAGAGCCCCGCACATCAAGCACCAGGATAAGACACTGCTATGTGAAATATCTTTTAAGACAGGTGATGATATCCGCAACTATATTACCCAATTCAAGCAATTGTTTCACTTAAGTAACCTGTCACCCGAGTATTCAAGGCACGACCTTTTCTCTTATATCTATAGGGGCTTTCTCCCATCCATTCATAGTAGTTTGGAATTAAAATGCGAACCCGAAGATGGTCTACATGATATCATTTAAAAAGCTATTAGCGTTGTTTACCTAATTCATAACTCAAGTCGGATTGACCAGGATGTTAATGAATTGAAGAGCAAAACTGAGCCTGGAAAACTTAAGTCATAGGAAGGCTTCTCTAAGGTTTCCTCCAAGAAGGAGTTTGATCTTTCGGCAGATTGATGCTATAGATGTGGACATAAGGGCCATTTAAGGACCAGTTGTAGTGCCACGATTCAGCTATTCGCTGACGGGGGTGGATTTCTGATTCACAAACCCAAAGAGGTAGACATGAATAGTAATGACACATCTGAATCTTTAAACTAGATGGAGCACTGCCTCCTGAAAAACGAGTACAGGATATTCTTGTAATCACCAACATGATGAGGAAAAACGTGATTCCTATGGAAGTTAATGGGAGTTTAGTCAATGCGACAATAGATACTGGAGCCGCCGCCTCTATTATTAGTGATGAATGTTGCACTGCTATGTGCATGAGCTGAGACGCCTTGGATTCTTAAGTTATCCGTCTAATCAATGCTTCCGGAAATCAAATCTCTCTTAAAGGAAAAATTTGTGATGTGGAAATGAGGATTGACAAAGAACTGTTCCATGTAGATTTGGTTGTGGTAGATACCTCTGACCAACCATTACCGTTCGACATAATCCTAGGAAGCGATTTTCTGGAACGTAATGCCTGCATTATCAGTTATGGAAATAATACAATATCCATCAAAGATCATGAAGCTACGCAACTCACTGCCATTGCGGAAAAAGAACTCTACTTTAATCTTACTGAGCCTGTGCACCTCGAGGCAAGAAACTGGACAAGAGCTGCGGTTTTCACCAATAACAACTATAATAGAGATGTCATGGTTTCCGGAAAAAAGGGGAAATATCATAAAGGCGTTACTCTATCACCTGACTTGTGTCGTGTCAAGCATGGTAAAACCTACGTCACAATATTAAATAGTTCCAAGTTTCCGATCCAATTTGATACTTCACAACTAGAGATAATTGCTGTGCCCGTTCGAATTGAGAATCTGAACACATCACGTCTACCTATATTTACGGCCATCCACGATCTAGAAGAGCCACCTACTTCCGTCAAGATTACCACTGCTACAAGTGAGTCACATCCAAATCTCATTGAGGCAGAGCATATGTCATTGGTACCTGTATTAAAGAGCAAGAGCGAAGTCTTTAATTATGGAGCCATTAGCATTGGGCAATCAGCAAAGAACATGCCATCAAGACAAAGCACGATAACCCCATCCAACTCCCAGTAACGAGAGTACCTGAGAACCTTAAGGAATAATACGAAAAAATATTAACTGATGTTATCAAAAGCAGGATAACACAAGGGAGCGCAGCTCAGACTGTCTTTATCAAACAGGGCGAAAAATATAGATTGTGTATTGATTTTCGCAAACTCAACAGTGGGACGATTAAGGACGCTTATCCTCTTCCTCAAATCGAAGATTTATTATACAACTCCAGCCAATACACATTTTTATGCCTCGACCTGTGCAAGGCTTATTGGCAGGTCCCCATCAGATCTGACATCCAAAAGACCGCTTTTATTTCGCTGTATGGGTTGTACGATGTGGAAATACATTAAAATGTTTTTCCAGGTATTACACCATTCTGCTACACACTTTATTCCCCTTCACTGGATATGATTTCCAATCATTAAATTAGTCAACTCCTTGTTGAGATCACCTTCTAAAAGTACAATTTATTGTAAATAGTGTATTATTCATTTAGGCACATTGTATTTAGAAGACAGGCCACTAAGAATTTTGAAAAAATTACAAAATAATAATTTATAGGTGAAAAACGAAATAAATTACAATGATTTTGGATGTTAATCCTTAAAACGTGTGGAATTTTTTACAATGAAATAGCTGCATATTTGAAAAATGAGATGTAGCTCTTTGCATATGATGTATAGAAAATAACGAATTTGTACATAGGCTAGCTAAGCAATAAAAATTGAGGGAAATTTTTCTAGATAAGAAACGTAATGCAAATTATGTATCTAATGTATTATCACAGTATCCAATTGTCATGTATATTTACCAAAAAATAGATGTAATAAAGTAAAATAAAACATGCAAACTAAATTGGCCCTATAAATAAGTGAGTCACTAGAAAAAAATAAGTGACTATGAAACTTCCATGACGTCACTACAACAACCCCCGCCGATGTCCATGACTTAACACAGGCCATGAGTCAGAGTGAGACGGGCTCCCCTACTATTCATATGTGTAAATCTTAGAAGTATTAGGCCCAGGGTTGGGCTCAATACCGGCTTTGATCGAAAGAAGAAAAATTTGTGCACCTAATATACTGGAATATATAATGAACACATAAAATAATATAAATGAAAAATTAATTAAATAAGCAGCTTTTTATGAAATGGTAAACTATACGGAATTTTACCTTTAGTGTAGCATCATCCAACCAATTAAGCTGCTAATGAAAGAAAGTCGGTAAAAGAAACTTAAGATCGAATTTAAAATGTGATTAGAAATATATTATAAAACTTATTATCAACTTAAATTTGTTTGTATTATGTAACCAAGAAATATCAGTGTAATTGATTAAGAATTAGTGTTTGTCGATCCTAGTAATTTGGCCAAACGAAGGGGGGGCGAATTCGCTTCCATTATTTTTAGCCATATTCGACGACGAATAATTCAAATTTTGAAATCGACAGGTAATTTTTCAAGTTAACTATAAATAGATTCAATTTCGTTTTAACAATTGATAAAGAAATTTTTTTGGAATTCTTTTACTTATTTTCTACTACGGTTTGATTACTTAATAGAATGTCAAGCTAAGCGAGTGGTGTTTAGTAGTGGCGAGGATCCATCAGGGAAACTATTTAAAGTTCCTTGTGCCAAGCCAAGGAAGTGCACTTATGTTATGACTATGGTTAGGAGTTTTTACTTTCGTTTAGCTGACTATCGATCATTCTCTTACATGTACTAACGATAACAAATTCGAGATAAGGCTAGTAAGCCAAACTTAGAAATTTATATTTACATTGTTTTAGATCTAAATTAATGACTATAACGTGACTGTTAATGTGACCGAGCATGTATCAATTATTACAAGTAGGGTAGGAAGCTGCTAGATATTTCTTTAAATTATTAAAGCCAATATATCTTGGTAATGGCTAAATACAATATTAAGTAAGCAGCTAGTAACAATTCAGGTTGCAAGTATACAGTAAAATTTACAAATAGAGACTAAGTCGAGTTGTGTATTGTCTTGAGTAAGAACCGAGCTAGAATAAGGTACACATAAGTTACATCGCTGAGCTAAAAGGTGGAACTCATTCAACTGGAACGTAGAAGAGTGGTGTGGAGATTCGCCTCGGGTGAATTCCCAATTACCAAGAACTGGAAATGATGCTGCGAAGCCTCGTCACCCAAATAGTGTTCATTATATCATCTATTAATTACAGTTAATGGAATTAATAATGTAGAAGTTAAACAGTATACGAATAGTACATCTCTACCGGCTAACGTATCGTTCTGATTATAACAGCATAATAAAGAAACCAGATCACAAAGCCTGGTAGAGGATGTTACATTAGCATATACTGGAAAAGTTGCATTTTGGGAAAGGTTACTTAATAAAAAGATAAAAATAAAATTATGTATCAGTTAGGTTTAGAAATAGTTACTTAAAATTAATGCTAGCAATAAACTGGGTATTACAAGCACAACGTTTGTCAATAAAGTTGAAAACTCAAAGAACATATGTACATGTACCATGATCTAATAAATTCTACTGATACCAAAGAATATTATTTCTATAAATGAAATGCAAATTCACGATAATTTACTGTATAAAGAGCAACCTAACTTTTGCTTCATAACTACATCAGTTTAATGAAATATCACGAAACTTAAACGTTCATAAATCACAAGGACCATCAAAAATACCAGCATTGTTTTTAAAGCAAGTATGGGCAATATTAGGTCGACTATTATATATTTTTAACCAATGTTTTTCGGAGGGTGTCTTTCCGGATGATTTGAACATAACAAAAATCATACCTATGCATAGAAAGTGATACTAAAGACTTAATTAATTATAGACCAATTTCAGTACAACCAATACTAAACAAGATATTTGAAAAAATAATATATAATCAAGTATTTATATTTAGAAATTTAATTTACTTCGATCATTACAATTTGGGTTTATAGGTAATTTATCAACAAATGATGCCTTAATTTATTTCTTAGATGATTGGAGAAAATCTATTGACAAATACCAAACTATATTCATTTTATCTCTAGATTTATCAAAGGCATTCAATTGAATTGATCATAATATCGTAATAAATAAACTACAATGACTATACAATTTTGAAGAATCAGCAATAAATTTATTTTTATCTTATTTAAATAAAAACAATACATAAAAATTAAAAACAACTCCTTCAATGATAATTAACTATGGAATCCCACAAGTTTCAGTATTAGGACCCCTTTATTTAAGATATAAAAATGACATCAAATTTGATAATAAAAAAATGATAATTCATGCTGATGGGACTTTATTATATTCAACCAAATATGAAGATTTACACAACGCATTAAACAAGGCTATCTTTTGTTTTGATAAAAACCATCAAAGAAGAAATTAAAATTGTATAACTACGAATTATTTTTGATAATAGATTAATAAAATGATGAGAATCTATGCCACAATAAAACCATCAAAGAAGAAAATAAAATTGTATAACTACGAATTATTTTTGATAATAGATTAATATTTAATGAACATATTAATAACATAATGAAAAATTGGCTGAAGTGATTCAAAGCACTCTGTAAGTTACAAAGCTTTATACCAATTAAATGGAAAATAATGATATTGAAATCATATATTCTACCTCAGCATTTATGTTCATCATGTCTGATGCCAAACTTACATAAGCAAACAAAAAATAATTTAGAAAGAATGTTAAATTAGAGTTGAGCTATCCTATATGAAAAATACAATCAAAAAATATAAGCATTTACAATCTTTTTTCATTAGAAAATCTACAAAAACTAAAATCACTATAAATACTTTTTAAAATTAGACTAAAATAACTTTGATCAAAACTCTATATTAGAACTAAGTGCTATAGAAAATTTAAATTTAGAAAAAGAATCATCAAGACCTGTTTTATCAATTGCTGTATAGATCTATGAAACAAATTTTCACCTGAAGTTATAGAAGGATCTACATGTAATTTTAAAAATATTTAAGAAAAACATTAAATTTGAATTATCACCAAACAAAAAATTTACTTGGATATTCAAAGAATAAAATCTGTAACTAATTAATATCAATTTGCAATTAAGTGGAATTATAGAAAACTATTTAGTTTAAATAAGTATTTTATACATTTTTGTACAAAGGTTTAAAAATAAATTATTATTATTATTATTATCATTTTGCTTGTAACGTCGTACAATTTGTTGGTAAAGTATATTCTGAAAAAAGTACTATTCTACTTTTCTCTATTGTGATTAATACCTCAATAAGAAGAAAAACTTTCGGGATAAATAATCTAGGTAAACATTGAAGAATGTAATACACAATTCAAACTCAGTTAAATCGTAATGCTTTTTGATATTTGCTAATTTAACAGACTCCATTAATCTGAAGCAGTTGCGAATCAGCAAGTGAAAATTGAATATAATAAGGAAGAGACACATTCTGTCTTTGAGCTACCTCTAAATATAGCTTTCCTGCATAAACAAACTTTTCCGCATCGGCCCTTTCAGTGGCGTACACTTTGTATTCGGCATTTTACCAAATGCGCATATTTATTACTAATTTTGAAGCTGAATGTATTATTTGGGAGAATTCATATGTAAACAAACTTCTAAATGTGAAATATATCTTTACTCAATAGCAATAAAAAATAAAAGCATGCTATAATAATGAATACATATATAAAGCCATAAAAATTAACTTCAAACCGAATTAGGTTTTTGACTTCCTTAATGCTCCAATATGATAAAACAATTAAATAGCATCCCCTCTGAGAACGTTCTAGATATCTCTAATATGTAAATAATGTTACTTCACTAATGAAAAACCGTTCAACATTACAAAAGACTTGTAGAGCAAAGTTTAAAAGCAGGAAACATAAAATAATCTCTTCTGGAAATACAAAACCCCAAAGAACTTCTTGACACAAATTTATATTTTTAAGAAATTGAACTCTAAAAGTATTTATTTCATCAAAAGGCCAAACTTAGTGAAAACAAAACAAATCTAAATCTATACACAACGAATTCAAAGCTTGACAAACAAGGTCTGGGTATAAAAAGCACAATGATGTTTTACAAAATACAATGGTTAGATTGAGTCAATACTGAAGCCCTTGACGCGTGCAAATATAAACGGCTTGAATTTATCAGATTCCACGTCAAATGTCGTTATCTAAAATATAAAATAGGTTACAGCAATATTAAGCTAAGAAAATTCGCCATTTCAGTAGTAATTGTAAGATAATAAGATAATGTCAATATCACACTGATTCAGTCCAAAATGTAAATGACGACTTTGAAATAAAGTAATCAAAACAAAACCTACAAAAAAAATCTTTACATCAAAAAAGATGGAATTTTCCCCTGAAAACAGTGAGCATTCCCTTCAATGTTTATGTAGATTAATGACATTGAAATAAATAGATCATGGGGCGAAGTTGGCAAAGTCAAGTGGTAATATTTAATCCAGTGTAATTAAAACTGAAAAAATTTAAACGCGCATTTGATTAGCTGATGACCACAAAATACCTGTTTTATAATCTCTTATATCTGTAGAAAAAAAGTAAATCGCACACGCATTCCTACATGTGCGAATACATTGTAATTTCTATGAATAACAACAAAGGTTCCATCTTGAGTTCCATTTATACTAACAGCGGAACACGTCGGTTTGCAAAGAAAGCTTTGGGTACATCGCCTGTGCTAATCAACTCAAATGATTTGCAATGTTCATTCCCTGAATTCTGAAAACTGTTTTCAACGGAAAACTTGCATTTGACTAATTCGTTCGATAGTAAAAACTTTGTAACATGAACACATCAGAAAAACATTGATTGACAACTTGAATCCTTTCTTTGAAACAGGCCCTATTCCCCCACACAGAGAACGGAAAATTGCATTAAAAATGCGCAAAACTAAATTCAACAAAGGTTCATTTTCTATTGCATTAAATAAACACATGTTTCAAATTCCGCCCCTGA
This sequence comes from Hofstenia miamia, assembly GCA_900660155.1. Lineage (NCBI taxonomy): Eukaryota > Metazoa > Xenacoelomorpha > Acoela > Hofsteniidae > Hofstenia > Hofstenia miamia. Next base: position 354,092 of record CABFPE010000647.1, on the reverse strand, counting down.
GAATAAAGTCTTATTCTAATGAATAAATTCTATGTCGCATGAAACAAATGGTGCATTTGGAAAAACCTCAGCTTCAAGACTGCTTTGTCTACATCGTAATGCAGAAGCGAACCCGTGGAGCTCTCAAAAATTGAGGTTTTTGTCCAGCAGACCTTTTATTTTCCTTTGATATGAAATACCTTTCGCAGACCACATTGTCAACTATGTCCATGGCTTTGACAAGAGCAAGTTTACTTTTAAGTTTCTTGATACTGTTGCCTAGATTCCTTAATAAACTGATAAATTCCAACTGGCTTTTTAGCCAAGATCTGTCCACAAAATTGGCATATAGATGCCAAATTTCCAGGACTGGCTAACAAATAGAAATTGAAAGAAAATATTTAAGTTTTTGGTGTAGTAGTAGCAACAAAGAAGCCAAGGGTTCCAGTGCTTTTAAATAAGCTGAGGAGTTAAAGCAAGGCCAATCCCCCCCTGATAAAGGCGTTGCTGTAGATAGAATTACTTTTCTTAAATTCATCTTATATACAATTGGGGTGTACAAGCTCCACAAATCTATGGAGGGCATGTGGTATGCAGGTTTTGTGACACAAATTGAAATATAATGACTTCAATTCCTGGCATGACTTTGGCTCACACTGCATCGGACCGAAGGAAAGATCGATAATTATCCAGAAATGTCCTACATGGGCAAATTGCTGCTCCTAAGCCGAAATTATCACGGACGCACTTCTGTCGCTCAAAACAAAACTGGGGCTTGGGTGACTGGAATAGGGTCATTTTTACTGATGAGTCGAAGCTTTTTCAACAGGACAGTGCGACATGTCACACATCCAAGTCGACCCTTAAATTTCTCGATTCAAAAAACATTTCGGTACTAAAAAACTTTCCACCACAAAGCCCCGATTTGAGAATTATCGAGAACCTGTGGAAGTTGTTTAAAGATCGCGTGAGTGAGAGAAATCCACAAACGTTGGATGAGCTCAGGGCAAAAAATCGACGACCACACAACCCTAGAAGAATCAAGCGCATTTAGGCCGTAAAGAGTAGCTCTATAGCCGCATAAACACTGTTAAAACTTTAATGATTCTGTATCTTTATATATATATATTGTTGAGAAATTAATGTTTTTATTATTTGTTTTTCATATTTGAACATTACAGAGATCATGCACTGCCTGAACTAGCCTACGATAGTTGGTTTCGTTTTGCTATGTGCAGAAGCAAGATTTTCGATTTAATTGAACTCCTACCAATAAAGCTGAAGCAGAGCACCTTTTCGAGAAAGATGAAATTTGCATGAAACATTAAAGAATTACAAATGCATAAAGAAACTTTGATTGTTTTAATGTCTTCAAATCAAATACAAGAGTGCCCACTTAGTTTTGTAGTAGCCTAGTTTATTATGTCAGCAAGGTCATTTAAAAAACGCGACCAGAAACATATTTAATACGCTTCATTCAGTTCGCGCCTTGAACTTGAATTCTGGAAAAACAATTAATCTAAACGTGATGAATAATTTAAAAACAAAAATACTATTGTTGGATAATTGGCTTAAAAGAATCATGCAGAAAGCAAACTGACAAATTCACGAATTTTATTAAATTTTACTAATAAAAAGTATACAATAAGTGTACATGTAGTTAGTACATGTAATAAGTGCACTAATAGTTTACTACAAAGTACACTTCTTTCACTTATTATAGGGCACATATTTTTGTGGCACTTAATTGTTTAACACCCCTGTGCGGCAATATTAAAAACTATGAATAAGCATAAGCAGCAATAATAAATATTTTCGAATTTATGCAATTGACCGCTAGCAATGCATGTAAAGCATAGTATAAATGATTTGGCGGAAACAAAAATTTAATTTCAAATACATCGGTTTATGTGAATATTGCGTAAAAATGAAAAGTCGTGTCTTAAAGAAATGAAATATTCTAATTGCCAAAAATTGAAATATAGTAGGTTATTTTGCATGATCAATGTATAAAGTGCTAAAACAAATTAATAAACTGGTGCCAAAATATATCATGCTATGAAACTTTGGGTGTACATAAAAGTCGTGTCTTAAAGAAATGAAATATTCTAATTGCCAAAAATTGAAATATAGTAGGTTATTTTGCATGATCAATGTATAAAGTGCTAAAACAAATTAATAAACTGGTGCCAAAATATATCATGCTATGAAACTTTGGGTGTACATTAAATCACAGTTAGTGAATAAAACACATGAATGAATTCAAAAACCTATCACCCTCAAAATTCTTAAATCATTTCATCTCTCATGTGAATCCAACGTAATGACAAAATAGCTTTAGGTCATATTGTGACACAGCAATTAGTCGTAATTTACAAAACCAACAAACCTCTCCATTGTGTTTTCCAACTAAAATATAGGATTTCCAAAGAAGTTTGCAACTGGGGCGCTTTTTCGCATTGGATATTTTCAGTGAGAGTTCGAACCGTTCAAACCACCGAGCACTCTGTCTCCTAGTGTTGGCTTTCGTAATGTTCAGATGCTCGATTTCTTCTTCAAGAACCAAGTCCACTGTATCACCAGTTAGCATACAACGACCACGCTTCAATCCTAAACTCTTGCAAATTATGATATGCGATTAAAAACTAGAAAAGCACTAAATAATGCAAAATAAAAAATATTCATTACTGTGTTAAGACACGATCCATAGATTACGGGCTCTCGAAGTTTTTAATGAAGCGACAATAAAATGTCTACTTGAAGGAGGAAATTATTTTAGCGTTAATAGTTTAGTCCAAGAACACCTGACCTAGAATTCATTGGACAAAAATCGAACTTGTACTACTTCAAATATAAATATGGATAATAAATATGTACAGAAACCTATTTTGCGCTGCTAAATTTAGGTGTAACTGCTTAGTCTAAAGGACAGCATATTTTTAAGTTTAACAATTCCAAAAAAGACAAAAAGTCAAATTCAGATTAAAAACAATAGTTGGAAATTTGTGAAAAATAGTTGGACAGCCATTACAAAACAGATGTATAAAGTCACTATTAAATCCAAAATGAAACGAAAACAACCTAAATTAATCGAAATACACAACAGTAAAATAATATCTTACAACAGCTCACCATTTATTCAAATACCTAAGAAATCGTAAATATATACTGAAACGTACTGAGCAAAGTTGGAAAGGGGGTTTAAAAATTTGCCCTACCCCGACCCGACTTGGTTGATGTTTGACCCAACCTGACCCATCGACAAAAAGGAAAGTGACCCGACACATCAACCGACTTGAAAAAATTCAAAATTCCAGTGGCGTACGTAGAAATGACGTTTCGTACCCAAAACAATCCGTTGTGCTAATATCAATGTAGAAAATCTAATAGAAATCCATTCATTTTGCTACTACATTAATTAATTAGACAATGTATGAAAATTAAATAATCGTTTGAGTTGAAAGCCGGTCAAACGGTCTGACCCACGATCCGACCCGTGACAGGAAACTAATAATTAATTTTGTGATCGGAGACCAGATGGGTTGACCCTTTTCCATATCTGGTACTGAGTGCAATATTGAAAAAATATAAAGTCAGAGTCATTTTTTAATGCTTAATTTCATATCGAATTTATTCAAATTTACGTTTCATTTATCTGCCCATCCTCAGATGTTATAAAAAATTATGAAATCAATTTTATTTCAAAATTATGCTAGAATGTACGCTTAATCATAACAATAATAGTTTCAAACGAAATATAACTACTGCTAAAAAAACAACTTTGAGATGAAATGCCGTGCTAGAGAGGAGAATTACTGCAAGGTACGACATCTTAAAAGTAGTTATTTGCCGAAGTCTATGCAAGATGATGATAACTGAAATCTCAAATACGCATGTAATATAGTTGAACATGTGACTCATGTGAAAATTAATTTTGCAGTGGTGGCGCGTGAATTGAAGACAATAACTTAGGAGAATTGAGTCATAATTGCATACAAGTATTTTTTAGAATATCTTGAATTATTAGGACTTCGTAAAGCATGCAAAAGTCTACTAAAAATAGTGATCTTGAATTAACCAATGATTTTATAATTTTCCATGAAAAATTAATAAGATTCGGAATGCTGTCGAAATGGATGACCTTCGAATAAGTGTATCTTTCCGAAGAGAAACAGATGTGCAATATCCACTAACTGTTTTCGACCTAAATGGATGAACAGTGTTCTCTATTGGAAATAATTAGTAATGGCAAACTGCATTGTGATGTTCTAAGGACGGTTACATTTGTACCTGCTTGAACTCGTACATAAAACGTTAACAAACTACCTGTTTTCAGAGTAGTAAAGCCGAATCTTAAAAAAAGTAATCTGCTGATGACATGATGAACATTAGGTGAAATACAAGGTCTCAGTTCCTCTTAAGGTTTTTGCAAAAAGCAGTTATATAAAAATAATAATAATAATAATAATAATAATAATAATAATAATAATAATAATAATAATAATAATA
>CABFPE010000647.1:317281-342389 GCA_900660155.1 Hofstenia miamia | reverse complement strand
TTAGTTAAAACACTTAAGTTAAATGTAGCATCTGTTCCCGCGCGAGATAATTGCAAGATAATTACTCTCGGAGCATGTGCTGGGGAATGAGTTCATAGTGTGGCATGCCAAACAGCACTTAACATAGTTCATTTGACTCGGGACAAAGCCCATCGCGTGGCAGCCCTTAACTTAAGAAATACCGTGGCACACTGCAGTTAAGGCTTAAGTTAAGGTTAACTTAACGGTAGTGTACAACTGGCATTATACTTGTTTACTGGACTTGTTTACTGGAAATTAGCATACAAAATTGACACGCCTTAAATCCATAAATGTTAGAAGTTCAAGCTGTGATAAAAAGCTGTGATAAAATTCTCCTACGACTTAAAACAAACAATCCTTATTTAGAAATTTATGTAGGGATGGGAGATACGTTTTCTTTTTAAAAGTTTCAACCGTAATGCATTGAAATCGTTATTCAGTGGGATATCACATAAGCCACTTTTGTACGAAAGCAAATCACAATAGGTGCTAACAAAGGATTCTGTGTTATGTCAAACAAGAAAGAAAATGAACCTCAAGAGTGTTTTGCTCGTAGTTATCAAAGAAGTGCCAACAAGCCACAAAAATAATCATTATCTTCAATCTCAAATAGTCTGCAGAAACAAACGTTTAGGGTCATGAATGTAAACATGAAAAATATTTTTAAAATACATGTACATGGATAGAGTAACAAAACAAAAATTGAGATAAGAATAAAAAGCAACGCAAATACATGTATCAAATGTAGAACTGAAAAGCAAAGTCGAAATTCGGAATAAATTAGTTGAGATATTTGAATTATATTTATTATATTTTATTGTTTTCATTATATTGGGTTTCAAGCAAACCGGTTTAGAATAGCATATCTTATATCCATAATAATTCATAATGTAATAGCTATTATACAAAACGTTTTGAACTAAAAACAGTATTTTGGAAATAAAATTTGAAAAGATGTAACACTAGTAAAGAATTTCGCCCAGACCTGCGAATCTATTGATTTTAGCGAATTATTTGCCATTCTACTAATTTTGCAAAATAATAGATTTCTTGAGAACTTATAAAAATTTCAAATTTTTTTTGTTTTTTGCGAATTGTTTACACCAAAGCTATTGGTTCGTAGAGTGATTAACTTAGTCTACACTTACGAATAAAAGTGTTCATATATTGTTGTATTTGTCTTTTAACTATACTATGCAATATCACATTGCATTGCATATGCATCACACCATACCAAGCAGGTTAGCTTTAACAATGGCAATTTGGGTTTTGTATTTAATACTGTACGGTACACAATACTTTAAAAATAACAAAATGATTCTGGATTTCTGATTGGATTATAATACATGCATATAGAGTAAGAATTCTCATATTATTTTGTTTGTTATGTGTTTACAATGTTAAAGCGTCAGAAACAATACAAAGCTAGAACATGTCATATAAGCTGTGATTTTTGCGATTTGTCCAAATTAATTTTCTAGAACGAATGTTCCTTTAAAAAAAGTGGAAAAATCGTATCCCTGGGAATGGATTACTAGTCTTCAATGCTTCAGTATATTACAAAAATATAAAGCTGATTCCCATTTTGACACATTCACAAAACCACGCTGAACTGGAAAAGTAAGCAAACAGACATTCTAAATAGCAAAATTTCTTTTCTACATTTCAAAACATTCATGCAGACTGCTTATTGTTTGGAATTTTTAAAGGGATCTTAAGTACATACACTTAAAATATGGAAATACCATAAACGGCACTTCAGGCTAGATATCAGTTTAAGTTATATTATAGCTCAATTCAAAAAAGTGGCCACTTTTCAAAATTTGGCTATCAGTTTTCACACTATATGGCACTGGTACAATGAATAGTTCAACATATTGCCAAATACTAGAGGAATTTGTACCATACGCAATCTGCTTATATAACGATTTATGGATTGTAGAACAAGATGGAGCAACCCCTCATACCTCAAAATCAACAAAAGAAATTTTTACCAATTACAATATTCAAGTTATGCAATGACCACCGAATTCGCCAGATCTAGTACCTATAGAGAACGTGTGGCAGATTTTAAAGGATTTTGTTGAGAAAAAATCCCACAAATCTAAAAGAATTGAAGTTACATCCTTGAATCGCAACACCAAATAACTCAAGAAGCTAGAGTCCGTTTAATGGATTCAGTTTAAATACGTTTATCTGCGTGTCACGCTTCGCATGGCAAGCTTCACAAATAACTTTGTCACCAGATTACAAGCTGAGACAATTATATTTTCAAATATATTTTATAAGCCTCTATTTGTTTTTCGTTTGTTATCAAAATGTGTTTATAATGTGGCCACTTTTTTTACTTGCGCTATAACTCACAATTGCAAATTATAATATGTCTTACCACGATATAATATAATTGAAAATAATGGGAGCTTCAGCAAGAACGATGAAAATTCTCACAGATTTATTTTTGAACTGAGACAAAGCTCATGACAAACAATCACTTAAAAGTGGCGGATGTCAAGATTAAAAACTTGCCTACCATGGTCTCCCTAGTGTACTATGATAACGTGCATAAATAAAACGTATAAAAATAGTGATCTAATAAATTGGATTGTGGGAGGTTGAAGTATTAGCACGAGAGAAAATTAAATTCACCTCTATAATTTCGCNTTAAATCATTACATAAATTATGTATATAATTCCGAACCTTCTGTCATATAAGAAATTGCGTACAAAATTTTAAAAAATTAAACATTAATAAACATTAGTTATAAAATAGAAAAGCTTCAGTTTTTAAATCATGCTTATTGCATGTTACACCATTTCAAATTTTCATATTCGAAATTGAAATTATATTAAGTATAAATTATATTTGTTAATCAGCATCCAAATGATAGATATCAATCTAAATTCACTAGCCATGGAAATGGGGACACTTTATATATCAAGATAAAGATGCAATATTTTGATGTTTTTGGTATTCAAAAATACGATGTAAATATCTGCTTGATTTGCATTGTGCAATTTTACCTGTATCACAATTTGTAATTTTCGAAATTCGGCAAATGCAATTACAATTTACCAGCGAAAATAGGCTGTCAGTTAGTAGCTATTGCCAGCAAAACATTTCCCACTTTCAATTTAGGGTTGATTCCAATTCTAACTACATGCAAAGATTCAAATTTAAGAAAGTTCAATTATTTTGTGAGATTTTCGAATGTGCCCAATAATTTCATGTGTATATGGTTCTAAATATGTAAATTACTAAATTTAACTTTTAAATATAATTTGATATGAAGGTTTTATATGTACCTACTGACCTAATGTACATTTTCAATTAAACATTTACTAAATAAATGTGAATACTTTTTATATTTATCGAAAAAACAAGCAAATACCTATCAAATTCAAGTATTTGTGCATGTTTCTGTAGCATATAGCACAGAGATCCATGATTTATGCGTTCAAAATAGGCAGACGTCGTGTTTTTGAAATTATGAGATTGTGTACAAACTTTAACATAACGGCAGTGTGCGATCCCCTCTCAATCGTCGCATACTGCTGCTAAGAAAAACCTTAACTTAACGAGAACGTACACTCCAATTTTAACCTTAAAGGGGATGCCACATGATGGGCTTTTGCGCTAGGTTAAAACACTTAAGTTAAATGTAGCATCTGTTCCCGCGCGAGATAATTGCAAGATAATTACTCTCGGAGCATGTGCTGGGGAATGAGTTCATAGTGTGGCATGCCAAACAGCACTTAACATAGTTCATTTGACTCGGGACAAAGCCCATCGCGTGGCAGCCCTTAACTTAAGAAATACCGTGGCACACTGCAGTTAAGGCTTAAGTTAAGGTTAACTTAACGGTAGTGTACAACTGGCATTATAAATATTATAAATCCTTGTTTACTGGAAATTAGCATACAAAATTGACACGTGAAACACATCTACCTTAAATCCATAAATGTTAGAAGATCAAGCTGTGATAAAATTCTCCTACGACTTAAAACAAACAATCCTTATTTAGAAATTTATGTAGGGATGGGAGATACGTTTTCTTTTTAAAAGTTTCAACCGTAATGCATTGAAATCGTTATTCAGTGGGATATCACATAAGCCACTTTTGTACGAAAGCAAATCACAATAGGTGCTAACAAAGGATTCTGTGTTATGTCAAACAAGAAAGAAAATGAACCTCAAGAGTGTTTTGCTCGTAGTTATCAAAGAAGTGCCAACAAGCCAAGCCGCAAAAATAATCATTATCTTCAATCTCAAATAGTCTGCAGAAACAAACGTTTAGGGTCATGAATGTAAACATGAAAAATATTTTTAAAATACATGTACATGGATAGAGTAACAAAACAAAAATTGAGATAAGAATAAAAAGCAACGCAAATACATGTATCAAATGTAGAACTGAAAAGCAAAGTCGAAATTCGGAATAAATTAGTTGAGATATTTGAATTATATTTATTATATTTTATTGTTTTCATTATATTGGGTTTCAAGCAAACCGGTTTAGAATAGCATATCTTATATCCATAATAATTCATAATGTAATAGCTATTATACAAAACGTTTTGAACTAAAAACNTTTTTAAAATACATGTACATGGATAGAGTAACAAAACAAAAATTGAGATAAGAATAATCGTGCATTAATAAAACGTATAAAAATAGTGATCTAATAAATTGGATTGTGGGAGGTTGAAGTATTAGCACGAGAGAAAATTAAATTCACCTCTATAATTTCGCGCAATCGAAGTCATTAAATATTGAAAAGCTTAAAGGAATAAGAAGAGAATCTGAATATAACACTACGAATTACATTCGTACGTAACTTCTAAATTAATATACAGTTACAGGAGTCTGCAAAATATGATTTAGCAAGAATTTAGATTAAAAATAGACTCATAAATGACAAGCGAAAACCAAATATTACGAGGAAAATTACAAGTGAGTGAATACTCTATTCATATCCTTATAAATGAAAAAACTATATCCAAAATAAACCGAAAAAAACCAATTTTGAAAGCTATGTATTAAATAAATTAAACACGTATATTCCGCTGACATAAACAAGAATACAGAATCCATTTCAAAGAAGTCTTCATACCTTAAAAACCCCAGTCTACCTCTATACCAGTAGGCGCACTTCTCTTAACATAAATTTTGGAAATATACACATTTTAAATCAGGGCTGGAAAAAAGCCGTTTCTTTAGAAAAATAGTTTAAAACGATTTTATTGAAAAGCATGGTTTTAAGAACCCCAGTCTACCTCTATACCAGTAGGCGCACTTCTCTTAACATAAATTTTGGAAATATGCACATTTTAAATCAGGGCTGGAAAAAAGCAGTTTCTTTAGAAAAATATTTTAAAGCGATTTTATTGAAAAGCATGGTTTAACTAAAAATTTGTGAATTTTTTCAAAAATAAATGAACAGTACACAATAATATAATACTAACAATAAATAATGATGTTTCACATGCATCCAGTTTAACCCATAATTTCAATTTTTTTTCAAGTAAAATTTCGTTACAAAATTAAATATTCAAATTCCAGTTTCCATGACTATGTTACTATACCAGTACACAATTAGGCTTATATATATATATATATATATGCACAGAAATTATATATCTGGAATCCAAAATCAGATGATTAACCTTTCCTTAAACTTACCATTATGCAAATTTTCTATTTTGAACCAAAACATTTTAGTGAAACTTTGTTTGTTATAAATTAGATAATTTGCATAATGTATCGATGTGCGTATTATAGAGTGACATCGGATACCCGATTAAACCTGAACCGATTTCGGGTCGGTTTCGGGTACAAAGATTAGGTTTTATTAAAAAATACTGATGTTAATCACCACTTGATTTGAGGAAGATCAAAGACGTTAAGTAACACCACTTAATTGCTGTTTCCCCTATCAAAAAAAATGATTGATGTTAATGACAGTTTGATTTTTGCCGGAAATCAATAAAGTCAAATCAAAGTAAACGTTTCGGGTCATGTCGGGTTAGGGTAGCAAACATTCCGATCGGGTCATGTTATGGCCCATGCTTACCTCTTATTGTCAGTCTAGTGCGTATTTGGTTTATGCGTATTTGCAGCAGTCAGGCGAGCTTTTTTATGAAACTGGATTTCTTTATATTTCCAAAAACCTCCCCATTTTGAATTTTTCACACAGAATTTATTGAAAAAGTTAATGAATATATTTGACAGCACAAAAATAATAAATCATGTGTTTGTTACAAATAAGGTGTAAATATTAATGCCATATTGAGTTTTTTCAATTGTTAGCCAATCAATTACCCGCATGACTTTAACGACTCTTAAGGCCTGTCTTAACTACAAGATTTAATCGGTCCGTTGTATATAAAGAAGGTTATGGTACTACTGAAATTTAGAAATTACTAGCATGAGCTGCAATGACAGTAATTGATTTAGGACCAAACAGAAATAATGTATCTATATTGTTTGTGGATTGCGGTAATTTTTTGGGTTTCAATATAAAGCATGTACGTTTTAGTAATATATCTATCAATTTTTACATTTTATCTGTGTTTATATATATATATATATAGCCAATGTAATGAATTATTGTAATATCTTACAAAATCCTAGTAACAAGAAATAATGCGCAGCAATAATATAACAGTAATTAGTAGCGCATTACCATTGAAAATATTCTTTCGTTCGCCATGCGTTACTTTTAGGCTTTTATTTTGGCGTTTGTACTATTTTTCCAACTTTGTTAATAACAATAAATATAGACAGAAATATTCAAATATATGATTTGATTTATGTATTGAATACGCAATATATTCTTAGTTGAGATTTACAATTTAGAAAATTCTATAAGTGTGAAAATTAATAATGCGAATAATATAAATGAGTTACGCACACGCTGATGAGCTACAATGTATTAGCATACCCATACATAAATCTAATTATGAAATTCTTAATTTTTTCATCTCATATTTATTAAAATACGTAAATTAATAATGTCATTAGTATACTTAGCTAATGTTTATATTGATTTATATAATTATGAAAACTTTCAAATTGTTAGTTATAATAACTTAACTTCCCAAATTTTAAAAATTTAATAATTTGCATTATCTAATATCTTGACTACAATTGAGAAAGCTCAGCAGAAATTCAATTGCTTCAAAGGACTATAAGAGTACGTCATGCTATCTATTAAATATGATTTCAGAAAACATGGGGTTCGAATTCATAACAATGGCATGTGTAAATACCTATCGCGGATGCTACCAATAATAAAGAAATTGTACGTTAAACGTAATTATTGACAAGTGGTTGGATTTGCAATTAAATTCTTTCTTTGTTTCAATACGCTGTAATGTAATTCACCAAGCGCCAAAACGAAATTTATTTTTGTATATACTAGCATAGCATGGAGTCGTTTTGTCACAGTGAGCTACTCAAAGTAGGAATGTGTAGAAAATATACAAAAAACCTCAAGAATTTTTCTATTAATGTTATTCAATGCCTAAAAATTATATTATCAATAATTAAAGTTATATCACACATTTTTATTGATTTCATTATATAGAATTAGTAAAAGTTGAAAGTTTAGAACACCCAACAAAAAAGTTGGGTGAATGCAATGAATTTCCGTCTTAACTACACGATTTGTGAGGTTAAGACAGGCCTTTAGTACTATTTTGTACGTTAAGAATTAAGAATTGCTCATTGTATCAATGTCGCTCAAATTATCGTCGAGATTTACCGTAATCTGTTTTCAGAACTTTAAGTTAAGAAAGATGAGTCAAACAACTTCCTTTTTTCAAAGGCCAATAAAACAAGCTGTGTAATTCAGAAATGTTTTATCTTATATATTATTAAAGATCACACCAGTTAAATGACGTCCATCAGAATCTATACACTCGACAAACCGTTTTCTGGTGCTTCCATGACCCTTCATTATGGATATTGGTCACCAAATCTGCCAGGCTTCTTGGGGGGTTGACATAAAATTTCGATTTCAACTAACCACGCAAATATGAAGTCCGCACAGCTTCAATGTTTTCAGGTTTTCTGACGCATGTTGCGATACGAATTCTTTGTTCTGTTGTACCCCGGTTTCTCTAAAGTTTCTGACCCATGCAACAATTGATTTCCGGTTCGGAGCAGGGCCTCGCGCGGCTACATTGAAATGTTTGTGAAAATCGCGCTTGGGTGGCAATCACAGAGTGACAGTTGGAAAAATGCGCCTCCACGGCAAACCCACTCCCCTCTCTGCTCCAAAGCATGATAGCGACGCGACTGACTGTATTCCCAAGAAAATCTTAAGCCTGCCTCTTTGAAATGCGACCACGCCCACAACTCTACTTCAACAACACACCGAGTGCCACAAAATATAAAAAAGAAGTTAGTTTGACTCACCTTACATAATTGATCAAATCACTTATTTAACAAATATTACAGCAATGACTGATATTGTTAATCTAAATAAACTCTTTCCTGAGATGAAAATTTTCAATCGCAAAAGCTCAATAAGGATTTGTTAGTTGTTTAATCTGCATTGCTTTGAAGGATGAAGGGAAACCCGTTTACATGTTAAGTATCCAATTCAACCGCAAGAATCAATTTGCCTTAGCGTAATTGCGTAACAGTGGATTATCTACTCTCCATCAAGTGGCATATGTCAGGTGTGTCACAGGGTAGGTTTTTGCAATGAATAATGTTATAATTGGAGATTACAGGTAAAGCTCAAATAGTAAATGCAAAAAATAGAAATTGTCAAAACGTCAGTGCGTATCCACTTCGTCAATTAACAATGGGTAATTCAGTTGGACAAACGTGTCATATATGTCACATTTAGTAATGCTAGATTGACAAAGCTATTCCCTGTATTCTATTAGCAGAAGTGGTCTCTGGGTGCAACAATTCATTTTAGAATTTGGAGAAATTATCAGTATTTACACTGAAATTCGATGCCAACTTTCATCAGCGCAAAATTGAGAGAAACTACTCAGAAACGCACTTTACTTGCACCAAACAAAATTAATGGCTTAAAAGGTTTTGCAACAGCCGAAAATGCAGGACTGATTAAAATTTTATGCGAATGTCTATTATTTGCAAAGTCTGAATTGTAAGCTAATTTTTCATTTTTTTGACTTTCAAATATCAATTAAGACATTAGACCTAAGCCCGGTATGATTTTCCAGTTAAAAATCGGACTTAAGACAAACAAAACCCGGAACAGATTCCAAGTTTTGTACTGAATCATCAATTGATGTAGAGTAATTTCTCTTATTAAAGTTGATAAGGTTTCCTCTTTTTTAAATTCGTTTGAATTCTACTTTCACTCGACGAACAAAGACCTAAACTGAAAATTTGATTCCATGCCTACCAAGCAAACCCAGGTGACCTAATGCCAATCGAAGGCACTGATGAGGTGCAACAATATATTTGACATGAAACGTACTGTACAAGTCTGAATAGAAGGGTGATTTCGATTAATATTTGACAAATTTCTAATTAAGCTTGAGTAATTTTAATTCGAAGTGGACCTATTCTAATTTGCATTTAAATAGTTATAATTGATTATAAATTAATGCTAGGTAGAGCCATTCTTTTAAATTTTAACGTGCCTACGCAAAAATCGCCTACACGAAACCTCGTTCACAATAACGTCCAATTTGCATTTACCTGTTGTACGATTAATACAAATACCATGTAACTGCACAGCTAACAGCTTTAACTGAGGCTTCAATGAACTTAATAGAAATGAATACTGGAATAGGCATCGAGAAGTCAACCCACAATTCGAAAGAGCGAATTGAGAGAAGCATGGACGTGAAGATTAAAAATATCTGTCGAAACATTCTCAAAAATCAGAATTCACATTTAAAACAAATCAAAACAATAATTATGACAAAAAGCAGCATTGTAATGCAAGGCTGCCTCTGAAAAATAGATCGAACTAGAGGAATATGACCAAATCAACATAAAAAATAGGACTAAAGTAACATGATAAAATATATGAACTATATTTGAACAAAACTGACTGAAAGGTAATTGAATTAGCTTAAATAATGAAATACTAAATATTTAGTATTTAGTAATTATTGAATATTTACAATACGCACTTTAAAACTAAGTGATTCCATAACAGATTGCATTGGAAATCAAATAACAGGTTTATAGCATCCTGCAAGCAACACATGGCTTATACGATTTTTGATAGAAACGCATACAAATGCACTTGTTAAAACAACTATTAATACCTGACAGTCGTGAATTTGGCGATTTGAATTTTGCGACAACATATTTCGGCGGATCGGGACTGGTGTAAAACAGAACGGTGCCATCAGAGAAGAAGCGAAGGTAGCGATAGTATTCCATCACTTGACAGATTTCATACTCGGTTTGAAAATTTCGTTCTCCTTGGCGCATATAGGTGATACGACTGATGTAGATTCCGTTGTAATTTAAACGAGGCCTCCTAAATAGCTTGAAAAAATAACATGCCCGGTTAAACGCACATTGAAGTGCAGACGATAAAATTCTTTTGAGGCTCTTCAATTTACAAAACAATCCGGCAATCAACCTGATTAAGTACTTATTATTTTTGATAGATTGTTATGAAATTATTCTTTCCAATACATTGTAACAACAATATATTTCGCAATTGTGAGAAATTAAAAATGTACATAGTTAATCTACAATAATGACAGATTATGGTTATAACAAAGCGATTTATGCGCGTACAGTGCGCGTCCATTGTGGCACATATCTATACTGCAGGGGTGAGTTACGAAATGTATTTGGAAAATGCTGAAAACCAAAATGTGAAAAAGCTCTTCTAATAAATGTGTACTTAATCAATAAAAGGACAGTGAAGTATGAGATAAAAACTGTGCAGAGAATTAAAGAGGGGAGGGGTAAACTCTAAGAGCTATGCCTAGAAATTGGGTTTGAACAAGAAATTCTTGTGACCACAATTAACCCCTGTTTAGTGACGACAACCCTACGGAACTGGTTCAAATTATTAAAATTCCAGGACAAACCGTTTACAGAGACCATTCATCTTTCACCTTTTCTGAAAATGCAGATATTTATGAGTTCCCACAGCCAATGATTCACTTTGAAATAAATATAACTATTGATTCTATTTTCGACGAATAAGAAAGATGTTTCTGAAGGGCCATGTCATGAAACTTGAGCAGGGGGATAAAAATATCAAAATGCTGAAAACAGTTCTTCTCAATGATTGATGAATGCCTTAATATCTAGGGATTTCAGACTTAATAATTGATCATTACGATTTTTACTTTCCGCCACAAATTTAAAAATCCAATTTTAACATATTTTCCTGTTGAAAGACTTTTCATACCTTAAAACACCGGGCTAATTATTTTGAAATTAAAAAATTACTTCTACTAAATAACCTGTTTTTATGAGATAACCATCATACTGATAGATTCATTCCAGGAAATACTGATTTTTTTAACACAGGAAGAAACAGAAAGTGTCACTCATTATCAAAATGGCAATGATGAAATAAGGAAAACACTATTGACACCAATCTTATGGAATCCAACTTTCATATTAAAATTATGATACAAAAATTAATTTCAAATAATAAGATTTACAAGTCATTACTTCAAGATATATGCACATTTGTTGCATATTTCGCATATATTTTTGATGAACACGAATTTCCTGAAATTTTCATTTGTTTTTCATGTCTTGCGGCGTTCAGTACCAGCGCAGTCTACTAGCTTTTAGGACAGGAGTGGGCAAACATTTTTGATTGAAAAGAAATTTTGTGAAATATTAATAGTTTAAGAGATTTAATATAATTTTAGAGTTGGGTGCATGTTTTTCGGTTAGTTGCCCTTATAGTTAAAATTATTACAGGAACCTCGGTTGTTTTGAACAGCCTGTAATTGCTTACAAATGGCCAATAACGGAACTTTCCTAGTAAAATCTGCACTAATTTTGGGCAACCACCGCTTAATATTATGGACAATCATTCTTTAATTCCATGATACCCAAAACAGAAGATTTCAAAGAGAAATAACCGATTAATTGCGTTGACAACGAACAGTTAGGAAGTATCTGCACAGAAGTTGGGATTCATAACAGCCCGCACTGTTTTATCAGTTGACACGACGCTTCGATCACCTAGCTTAATAGATGAAGGAATAATTTGTTTTAAACAGCGTTGCACAGAGAAGGATTCACATATATTATCTGACGGAAATACCTCAATCAAAAATCAGATCTTTTCAAATTAGTGGGAGATCAATTGCATAGTGGTAAATCAATGACAGCACTACGGCAGTTGTATGCTAACTAGTCGTAATCTTCTAAATGCATGGACACTTCATTTACAAAAGTTTTAAGAACGCTAATAGAAATACAATCGAAGTGGATTACAGAAAATGGCATGCTGTGATATGAATAAGAACATTATTTGTTCAACTGGAATTAATAGTTATCGCTTGATGTTGATTCAATAGCAGTTTTAAAATAAAAATCTACTCTGCATAGTTCAGTGTTTCTCAGTAAAGTATCAAATGTTCTAAGTTGGAAATGATCAGATAAAATATTCCCTAATATGCACCGAAAATGGCCCCACATTTCTAGTATAAATAAAAATAATAATGAAAGACTTAATTAAGGCGGTTAGGGCGGAACAAAACAAACATTAAAAAGTCAAATCAATCGACACGGGAGCAGTCACACAGGATGAAGTACGAGCAGATGGAAGAGTAGTCAAAGTGAGACAAAGGAACATCGAAGAGGAAAGACATCAAAGATTTCTTGAAGGTAGTTGACGAGGAAAAAAATCAATGACAGTTGGAGGACTTAGAGCCAGTAAGAAATTAGCAGAAGCACAAACACGATTGAAAAACGAGTGAAGGATGCGATGTTTCCTGAGACGACGAACAGAGAACGTGACAGCATCATTAGCGCGAGTAGAGTGGGAGTTAGAGTCGAGATAAAATCAAATGGATCGAGGTCTAATTTCCGAGTCAGTAAACGATTGAACAGGAGGAGATCACAGGCATGAGCGTGAAGTGACAGTGAGAGAGTTGAGAATTTCAGCAGAGCGTCTTTATAGGTCAAAGGGGAAATCCATTTGAAAGTGCGTTTTTGGAAACGTTCCATGGAGTGGAATAAAGCACGAGAAAGCCACCAAGAGGGAGACGCATAGAGAAGAATGGCACGTCTATTTGTAAAACGCCCAAAATATGTCATCAATTTATAAAAAAAGATAGGTCCACCTTATATAACTGCCTCAAAAAAGTCCAACTTGACATATAGGGCACAGATATAACATGTATAAGCATTTTTGGGTACTCATATTTAGTATTCACTGTGATCGAAATCATACCCATATATAAAATAATTTGGAATGTTCAAAAACCATTTATTCATTCACTGGAATTAATAAAATCCTTAAAGCATAAACTGAAAAGCATCTGTATACGATATTTGGAATGAAATATAGAGCCAAACACAAAAAATCCAAGTTTCAAGTAACTAATGTTTATGTGATTACCAACATTCTTTTCTAGTTATACAAATATGTGGAAGGATGTAAATTCCCTACATTAGAACATGATCAAATAGTATTAGGAGAAATCGCCAGTTTATAAAATTAAGTGGTCAGCATGAGAATAGAAACAACATCAAATCGGTATTTGATAAATAAAGCATTAAACCTAATGAAAATTTACTTTATAAACATTTCCCTCCAAGGATTAGTGACGCCGTTTGAATAGCGAATGCTATCACTTGGGCCCCAAATAACCTCACAAGCAGCTTTCCAAAGTTCAAAATCCCTGGCAACACAATAGAAACCCTTGCAAACCAATGAGCACATTTCCAAGGAGCGCATATCCAAATCAGGTAGCATTACGTAGCCAAATATTTTCAGCATTACTTCAAATGGTAACTGTGATATGTGCGCACCTTCGCCAAGCTTTGATTCATCTTCTAAAGATGCAATTGAGGTAATTATTGAAATCATATTTTTAAAAGATGCAATAAGCTCATTTACAAATACATTTGATATCAATTGACAACGTATGGATCAATTTCTAAGAACAGTAGCTAGATTGCAATTGGTTCCTTAAAATAGAACAACATTCTTAGTAAAAACGAATTAAAATAACTATAGAAATGCTAACTTAAAAATATCAAAACGTTTCCTTAGAACTATCTCAGGAAATGCAAAGACAATCATGATGACAATTTTTATGATGGCTTGATGACTAATGTGGAAGTAGCATTTGGGAATTTACTATAATCTTAATGAAATTCACCATTTCAAAGAACCGGAAAAGAAATGGTTTAGACTTAACACAGAAATCGTGAAATAACGATATGTTCTAAAAACAATCACGTCGACGATTTAACAGAATGTATTGTTCAAAGTTGTAGGAATGACAAAAATCAAAGCTGCATCACCTATAAACAATTACATTTAAGGGTAATCACACACAAATTAAATACGAATTAATATTTATCATCTAAATAAAATATTTCAATAAACATAATAATCATTTTCAACTGGTTAAATAAACGTTGCTAAATAAATATTCCAAACGATAAACAAAATTATACTAGAACAAAATCGATGGTTGTAAACACATAGGATGTCAAAGAAGGATTCCAAACGACAGTACTTGGTAAAATCTTTCAAAACCACATACACTGTGTAGTAATATATCGTATGTGATAACTATCTAGTGAGACATGTACAAAACAGGGAACTACAATGGTCACTAAATTTGGGCAAGAAAAGTCCACCGAGATTTCGCATTTGAAAAGGAGACTATATCCAATTTTATTTTCTAACGATGCAAGTAAAAAGTAAATTCTGCATATTCTATGACTCAAATATCCTTTTCTGATTAATCTTAAATAGGGATCGCAATAGCATATTTGTCTTAGACTAGCATGATAAAAAAAGCACACGACAACATGAATTCAAAAATGAACGCGAGCATGTTAACTCGCCTACACTAGCTGATGAACTTAAGACTATCATATGTCTACCATCAAAATATGATTGAAAACAAAAACTATTTTTTTGAAAACGCTAAGTGATTATTGGATCAAAATGCGACATCCTACACTGAAACGCAAAAACCAATTTTTATATCTAACCAGTTCATCTGATAATTTTTGTGTAGAAAGTAATTGCTAATTAAATGTTTGATGGAATTTTGTCAATTTAGAATATATTTAATGTATCCGCAAATATATCCAACGTAGAATGAAATTCAAATAAGTACTGTTCACACGATCAAATCGAATGTAACGAAAGAATCTTAGCACAAAACCTGAAACGTCAGTGAGATCGATTAGGCAAATAAATTTATTATTAAATTTTATATGTGAGTCATGCTAATCTAATTTAAGAACATTGTAAGTAATTTCAACAAAACACACCAGGTTCACAATGCCAACTGGTATTTTGACAAGCTAGCGCTTTCCCACTAATATATTTCCGCTCTTCATTAGAAGCATCATCGTCATCGGATACAACGTGAGGTGTGGAAGCTATTGAGCTTTCCACTGAACTTTGCTGATCTACATATCTTGCAAACCATTTTCGTTCGACATCTGGACAAAGACGAAAAGCCTAAGTCAATAGATTATATTAAGCAATTTCTCAAAATTTACTATAAAAGGAATACCTTTGCATAGTAATTAACAGCATTGTACGGATTCCCATTTCGTTCTTCGGACACTGCAAATTGATAAAGAGATTGTGCTAGTTCACTAACGCTATCTTGGTTCACTTCCTAAATAAGAATGATTTGCAAAAGGCACCTCCAGCAACAGCATCATTACAAACTAATTGCATAGAAATGTGAGGAAGATACATAAAATACATAGATCATCAGTTACTGGCTTATAGACAGGGGTTTAAAATATGTTATTTCAATATTGTGGTAGCTTTAATTCTGACATGGTGATTATGCTCGCAATAAAAAGTTGCAATAATGGCCTTTAAGGAAAAATAGAGGGAAACATGGTAAATTAACAAAAAAACATTAAACCAACATTCAAATTGCTAAAGAATATATGCGTGGATTCTACGTGGATTTCTACAAAATTCTTCAAGATAGCGCTAATAATACTGAATAGGCTCTCCACCGTGAATTTGGAACTCACTGCCCGTCGGCTGAAATTATTAGTCGAAATGGCGTTTTTAAAATTTCAAGAAAGGTCGGAAATTTAAACGGCCAAATTCAGCCGAAATGTCTTTTTGGTAGGAAGAGAATATTTTATTTAGTTTGGTAGAAAATCCTAAAAAATACAATTCAATAATAATAATATTTATCTCTCATTAAATTTGCTTTTTAAAGTGAGGTTTTCTACTATTTGAAAACATATCCATAATTGTAGAAGCAAATTTTGAAAAAAAGGGATAATTCTATGATGTAAACCACAAAAGTTTGTCTACGCATTGGAAGTATTTCCATTTACATGATTGATGAATGGTTGGTACTAATACTAATAAATAATTTTA
Organism: Hofstenia miamia; assembly: GCA_900660155.1. Classification (NCBI taxonomy): domain Eukaryota; kingdom Metazoa; phylum Xenacoelomorpha; order Acoela; family Hofsteniidae; genus Hofstenia; species Hofstenia miamia. The sequence continues at coordinate 325,830 of CABFPE010000647.1, read as the reverse complement.
CTATATCAAAGATTTCTGGGCGCGGTTGAATTTAAAGGGTCATTCTAAGGAAAACAAATAAATAAAAAAATAATAAAATAGAAGACAGGCCATGTAATAACGCCCTTTAGTTCAATCACATGTTAAGAAATTAGAGTAGAAAAGCTTTTACCAATCACTTGCACAGCAAACGAAGACATGATTAGTGCAATTAAATCAATTTTTGCATGAAGACCAAATTTCTTCCACTCAAAAGCATTGAAAAAAATTATGTATAATCAACCTGTGTTATGTGTGAGCAATTTGCAAAGAGTGGCTGATCAATAGTATGCGTTTTTACGGTTAAAAACACGTTAAAAAAATAATATTATGGAACAATTATTGCGAAACATGGTACAGCCTTGCAAAAATATTTAATATGTTAAAATGTGTCCATTCCATTACGGCACGGTATGACAATTATTGCCCTTAACCCATTATTGTTTTGCACCCCTGTTTATAGACAATCGTTTTTAGCAATATATATGATTTACCTTTGACATAAAGACACCTCACGAATTCTCCTAGTCGAAACTGTTAAATACAAGGGCATTTGAATTTAGTCATAACTAAATAAAGTTTAACACAATAATTGAACAAAACTTAAATCAACGGAATGTGTAAAAAGCCAAGAAGGCCTGCCAAAATAAATTTTCTTACACCAATAACTCAAGACATATAAAACAGCTAATAAAAAAGAAACTTTGCTAACTAAATCGTCTTATTCTAATACAGAACCCATTTTCTCCTATACTTACTATAAACTCACATAACGCCTCTGAAACATTCATTTCCTTTTATATTGTATTGACAAAAAACTATATAATCTTCTGATATTTAATTTAGTAAATGCTACATTTTTAGAACATTTTCTCAAGGATTTATGGATTTTTCAGAAGACTACAGTGATCTACAAATTTCACAATGAAATTTTTTGCTCAAGAGCATTATATAGTAAAAAATAATTAAAATTATAGTTTATATAAAAGCCTACATTTGGAGCAATAGGAGCTGGTCGATTGGAAGCAATTTCCTTAATCCACACTTGCCGAAAATTTTGGAGATCAATGATGGATGAGGATTCCTCGTCAGTATCTTCGTCAGCATCATCCATTGTGCAGTCATAGATTTATTTGTAAAGAAATTAAATTTGAAAAAGTGGTTGACAATCTGTAACTGAAAAATTGTAACATGTAATTAAAATATCAAACAAGCATTGCTTATATATATATATATATATATATATACATAACGCTTCCTCTACTGTAGTAATGTCCCCTTCAAAATAAAGATGATGGATGTCAGGCTATGCCTGCATGACAATATTTTGTGGATTCTACTTTTTCCATGAGGCTAATGACTAAGCAGAGTCCAGCAACAACAATTGCACTGCATTATTGAAATAAAGGCCTTCAAATTAAGTATAATATCTAAGAAATTTTGACTTTATTCTGAAAACAGGACAACTTTTCTATATTTTGACCATATTGATTTTCGAGTCAACCAAATTATATAGCACAAAATGTTTTCCTTGTACATAATCTCATTTTTCATAAATAAATAACTTTTGCATTAGGTTACACCCGGTGTATGTGAACTATTTGATAAAATAGTTGATAAAATAGAGCTGACTCATTTCATTAGAGACAATAATCGTGGTTATCTATGTATATGTGACAAAAGACACCCTATTTGAGTCAGCTAATTATAAATAAATATGCGACCGTTGAGGCAGGCTTCCTATATCGCAATAAAAGGAATGCCATAAAAAGATAAAATGAAAACTGTTTTAATCAGTGGATACGTCACTATAGTAAACACGAAATAAATTTCTTTGTGTTATATCCGAATCTTGAATTAATCCTGTTATGATTTTTTTAGTTATATATATTCTTGTATTATAATGTGTAAGCATTTTATTCTTTGTACGACTTTTAAGTACAATGTAAAGGCAAAAAATGAAAAAAAATATGAAAAATTGTTAACTTTGCTCAGGACGAATATATATATATATATATATATATATATATATATGACCTGAAAACACACTCACGCTAGCTGAAAACTCTAAGAATTTTAAAAGGAATATGGTATATTATAACATATAATATATAAAATATAACACATTCGCTATTGTAGGTAACCGTAAGATCGCTTTGATGTACTTGTAATAATAACTGAATAATATTTCGTGATGTTCGTAATCCTGGTGTTAGAGTACAAGAAGGCTTTGGCCATATATAATTCTTTCGACCTCAATAGTATTAATATGTCAGCATTATCTTATTACTATAAAATAAACGTTTTATCATTATTCTATAAAAATTCAAAATTTTGGAAGTTGGAAATCCTTTAACTAAGAATGCTTTTGAGCGCTGTTTTAAAAGAGCATAGACACCTTATGTACATATAAAATATAGAACAGTCATTGATAGTGTTTTATGTGGAAACTTATATCAATATCGCGGGAATCAGAAACCTATTTTTCATTTTCATCCCAACATTTACTTTGGGCAAATTAATACCGCAGAATTGAGGCACAATAATTCTGGCCTCAATAAAAACAAATATGGCGCAATGTTAATCTGAATTTATCTACACAAAGAAGCGGAAAATTAATTCGTTTACGTTAAAATTGAGGTAATACCCCGCAAGCTCAGAATTCAGAATAGTTTTATAACTTAAAAAAAATATTGTATATTTTTAACAGAGTATGTACATTTTATTGTAAATCTTTTAAGTGTATAACCTAAATAGCTTTATATGCATTTTCAATAAAAATTGGTGAGGCCTGGCTTCACTGGCCTCTAGGGAAAGACCACCACTGATATATATATATATATATATATATATAATTAGACTTGAAATTAAACATACCATGTTGTCAAAGGCAGAAAAATCAATATATAATCATATTTTAGTTAATTTCAATCAAAAAATGAGTTGAGAGAAGCACGCCAGGGCCACAATCATTATTTGACTTCTCACAAGACATAGTGCAAAAGACATTGCTGATTTCAATGACGTTGCATTGCAAGCTGTATACCAACACCAAACAAAGATATGAGAAGGAAATGAACGCTGGAACTGTTCAACTAGCATTTCCCCTGCTCAACAGCATCATAGTTGATGCAGTGATACACATGGTGAAGATATTGTCACCAAAGTGCAGGAAGTCATTAATGGAAGCCAAGTCATTCAATGAGTAATTGCCAGGGAGTTGGAGGTGTCAGATTTTTTGATTTGTTAATTGAGATCTTCACTACAGGTCTTACGTTTTGTGTTAAGGTCAATTTCTATCACAAAAAACCAAATAAAAGAGATTGGAAAAGGCAGCTTGACTGCTCATGTACCTGAAACATCTGTGCTCTCCTAATCAGTTAATTTTTTCTCAGATGATCAGGATTTTGATCAGGATCAGAAGTTGAATCAACTGAATGATCACTGGCTCTGCCCAGCTCCATCAAAAGTACCAGTTGTAATGAAAAGAAAGTTCTCATCATCTGCTATGGAGCTTGGTGTTATTTCAAATGAAGTTCATGTGATGCCACCACAATTCTTTGAAAAAATGCATTGCAGAAACTGTTGTGCTGCCATGGATGAGGTAGATTACTGGTGGTAAGCATTTCATCCAAAACTGCAATCAGTACTCAGGTGTGGTTGCGGGATAATGTGCCTGAGTTTTGCGAAAAGGATGTTTTAAATCTAAATTCACCAGATTACAACCAGTGATTCCACCAAATCCACAAAGAGAACTGTGTTCTTTGAGAAGTCCAACAGCTAACTGACAAAAAGGATGAATTATTATTAAATTGTGACCAACTTAATAAGGAAAACCGCACTATCCTTATTAAATATCAGTCACTAGAAGAAAAAACAGTAGTCTTCAAAAAAAAGTAGAAATTGTAAATCATGAATGATTTAAATTGTTGCAATCCAACACAAATTTAATTAAACAAGTTGACAAAGGCAATGTACAAAATATTCAACTAACAAGTAAGCTAATTTCACAAGAAGCTGAAAATACAGTTTTACAAAAGGAAATACAACAGACAAAAGCTCAGTTAGGCAGTTCGCCAATATTCCATGGAAATATTGCTACTCCTAAGATTGCTAAAACACCTGATCCAACTATTAAAAATGTAGGACATCGTGTATATCAGTCCCCTGCCATTATTAAAAACCAATTCTCTCATTCAATGGCAATTACCATTGATGATACTTCACCTAAAAGGGGTCACACCTCTAATAGAGATTTTGAGTATTAAGCAATTAAAAGCAAAATTAGATTTAAATAATAATAAATTAAATGAAATCGAAAATCCAAAACAAAATATAAAAACGTTCCACTCTAAATTGCCACCATCATCCAATGATGACAATTTGAAAATAAGAATGCCACCATGGAAATTTTCCGTTAAGGCCAACAGAACCTCTCCAACTTTTGAAGTATCCTTCTTTTCATATGAACAGCATTTGATTAACTCTACAGTTTGAGCAGAACATCAGCAGAATATGCGTACCATGATTTGTTCACATACATCACATATGGCATGCCACTGTCAATTTGTCGCCATTTTGAAAAAAATGCGGCCCAGAGGATAAATTATCCATTTTAATAAAAAAGGCAGTAGAGGTGAAGCTTCAAATAGACAATTACGCTAAAATCTCACACCAAATCAAACTTGGCAACACCCCATCAAGCTTCAGCATCAAGAATACTAAAACTTTATCGACAAACCAACAAGCAACAAGTGATCCTAAGAATAAAACAGAACAACAATTTACCAATAAAAGTCCAAAAGTAATAAACTTTAACAAAGTTTATTGTAAGAAATGTAGCCAAAAAGGACATGCAAGTTCTAACTGTACAAAAACTATACACTGACGATAGTGACATCTACCATTCTAACTCTGAATTCGAAGATGATTTAAATAAGTAAGAGCACTGACTCACAGCTGTGCACAAATGATCCACATTAAATAAGAACATAATACAAATAACAATGAATGGGATCGGCATCCAGGCAACTGTAGATACTGGTGCTTCTGTTTCTATAATTGCAGACATGTGCACTAACCAAATTGGCATCAAGAGAAAAACATTCAATTGCACAGCCATTGATTAATTAATACTTCTCACAATTACCTCGATACTAAAGGCGTAATCAAATCACTTGAATTTACAATAGCGAATAATAAGTTTTCTAATGACACACTTATTGTTGATACCACCAACCATGTATTGCCTTACTAATTAATTCTCGGAAAAGTTTTCCCAGAAAAAAATTATTGTATAATTAATTTTCAAGATAAAACACTGGCTATTGATCCCGACAATAAAAATATTGCTACACATTTACAAACAATAAATAATCAACTAACAACACTTCATCCTACAGAAACAGTTAAAATCGAACCTTTCAGTTGGCGTTTTATCACATTAGAATCCAAGAAACCATTTGATCTGATAATTGTTATTGATAATCAACAAGGCTTAAACTTGAAAAAAGTACTAGTCTTTGCTTCGATTCTAAAAAGTCGTGATAACAAAGTCACAACCGCCATTTTAAACAAGAGTAGTAACTTGATTACAATAACACAATCTAATATTAAAGTTTTTGCATCACCAATTGTTACTGTCTTGCAAACCAAACCAAAGCCAGTATTATTATCATTAGACTAGAGCTACACGCCGCCATCACCACGGAAAAACATGCCACACCGCCGCCGCAGATTATGAATTCACATAAATGGCGTGATCAGTATGATTAGAACTTATTTAATGATTTTTAACTTGAAATAATTTTTCAGTATAAATAAAATGAAAATGCTTTAATTATATTACTAAAATTATTTAACAGCCAATTACATGTAGTCAACCCCTATTATTAAATTCGTTCATTCAATAATTAACATGAGTAAATATACATATAAATTAGAAGTTATCTGGACAACGCCGAAGTCAGGGGCGTTCCACCATGTCCCCCCCCTGGGTACGCCACTGGCCGAAGTTATATTTGCATCTCAATTTCAATGTGTTTTTTTATTTTAGAATTTCTTTGAAATTTAAAGGAGATAAAGATAAAAGAATACAGTACTAAAATATAGCTATCAAAGCATAAAAGTGGATTGTGCTCATTCACTTTAGTCTGCATAATAAACTGTCGAAGCGCCACTTAGCGGAATGAAGAGTTAACAGGACGTGATTTCACTATTATGTACCTTCGTTAATTGGTAGTCACAAATTCTTCATATTTTTAGTAATTTGCTGTGATAATGTTTGAAATTGAGTTCCCTGTCGATAAGAAGAGTACAGCCTATAAATATTTTGGTTACCTGATTGAACGTGATAAAGATGATGATGTTAGGGATCACCAGAAGATGTGCCCCCAAAGCTTTGAGGGGGCATATCTTCAGGTGGAAAATCTTGGGGGAATATCTTCAGTTGGAATATTGTAGGAAAAACTACTTTACCCTAACCCTAACCCTAACCTTATTTATTTGCTTCAACAGTAAAAGGGTTAGGGTTTGGGTTAGGGTTTGAGTTAGGGTTAGGTTATCTTCAGGCGGAAAAAGTTGGGGGAATATCTTCAGGTGGAAAATCTTGGGGGAATATCTTCAGGTGGAAAAAGTCNATATTTAGGCTTGCATATTGATAAAAGCTTGAAATGGAACACACAAGTTCAAAGCATTCTGAAGAAGGTTAATTATAAAATTAAGTGCTTATCTTTCTTTCTTTCTCATTTAAGTGTAGAAAAACAAAAATATGCTTTCGAAGCATATATATGTCCAATTTACTTATATGCATCAGAGGTTTGCGTACCAGCTATTTCCAGAAGTCAGCGAAAGCTGCTTAGAAAACCTTTGCATATACTTGGAAAAACAACAAAAATGGATAAGAATTGGTACATTAATCAAATAAACACAAATTTCAGGAAGAGGTTTGATACAATCACTCATAAAATTTTAGATGACAACAGCCATCCGTTACATAATGAATTTCAATTTTCAAGGATGCAAGCTCGAAGGAAATTAATTATGCCCAAGTACAATGCAGTAATTTTCAAAAGATCTTTCATATATAGTGCTAGCAATTATATATTAACTGGAATTTGCCCGCGGTTCCTATAAAAATACTGTCTATTCCTTTTTACATTGCAACTTGTTGTAATGTACAGGAATTAAAACGACATACATACATATTAGCAACAAATATTCTGGATTTACATGCAATGTAACTTTTATAATATTTAGTTCAGAAGGTTATTTAAACCATGTGTAAGTTAGTATATTATTGAGCAGTAATCACAACAAATTGCAACATCTAATATTGTGTACTTTTCATTTTGTGAGCATTTCATTTTTCAATACACATATTGCTGCAGCGTCATGAAATGCTATCTAATTTTCGGGGTTACATTTTCATCGAATTTAAACGAGGTCTCTCAGCTACAACAATATATCAGCAACTGCTTGAATCAGGTGTGGATAATCCGCCTTCACCTACAACAATGTTTGAATGGTGGAAACGATTCAGCCAAAGGAGTTTCAATGGATGATGATCAGCGATGAGCACGCCCCATTTTATCGGCTACAGCTGGAAATGTTACTCGAGCAAAACTGCTTCTTGAAGCCAATCCACACCTGAGCTTGAGAATGCTTTCCCTGGAGTTAGACTGTAACAAAGATAGCATAAGAAACATTGTCTTCTTTATGGTGGCCGCACCACAATGCTCGATGCCATACAGCTGCGTCTACTGCCAATATTTTCAAACGTCGTAAAACAATACTTGTAAGACAAGCACCATACAGCCCAGACCTGTGATTGATGGGTTAACAAAATTCTTAAAGGAACATTTCGAAATCATAATTTTACAAGTGTGAGATGGTTCAGCAATCGCTGCAGGCAATGCAGCAGGTGCCACTTGAACGCTATCAATCTGAATTTGAAAAACTTTTTAGGTACTGTGAAAGTGTTATTGAGTCCCATGGTGATTATTGTTTGTAAATAAATGTTCTTTGTGGAATATTTTTGTGTTTTGAAAGAGAACAGTCCGGGAACTTATTAAACACACCATATATTTGATTAAAATAAATAAAAGGTCAAATCAACATTGTATGATAAACCTTTAACCGAAACAATTTAAAAATATAGTATTGTTAGGTCTTCGATATCCTAAATATGTTCTAACTGAATCAGAAGAACAAATAACAAATTTAACAGAAAAACTGAAATTGTGCAAAATGAAAGCTGCAAGCTGCTTAAAAAGAAAGTTATAAACAACAACGCCTGACAAAAGCAACACAAATTAATAAATACGAAATGAATGGCGCAAAATTAATTATTTATTGGTAACCTACAAAGCAATTGAAAATTAAGTCTTACTCAAAATTAATAAGGCTATATCATAAATATTTCACAATAAAATCTTGCAATTTCAATAATTACGAAGCCCTAAAAGCACAAAGCTTAGCAACAATTTGCAGAATAGTGCGTAAGAAACAAACACTACTGGGGGGGGGGGGGG